>CM076658.1:18382525-18416779 GCA_038496675.1 Rachycentron canadum
CTGCTGTGAGTTTTCATAATAAATGACTGGGGTTAAAAAAAAAAAAAAAAAAAAAAAACTACTTAAAATCCCTTGCAGATCTTTCTCTCTTTCTGTGTATGGTGTTTAAATAGGAACACATATACAGAGAGGAGGTCTGCATCAGGGACAGAGTCAAACCTGGCCTGATACAGTGTAATATTGTAGCTATTCCTTCCTCCTGAAGAAAGAGGTATGCTTGGTATTAAACTAGCAAGTCCAAAGTTTGCGCTCAGCCTGGAAGGAAAGAGAAAAAAAGGACTTCCTGTTCCAAGCCTTTCTTTCCATCGTGCCCTCACTGCACACTCACCCATCCTCTATTTGTCTGTTTTTTTTTTTTGTTTTGTTTTTTTTTTAAATGTACCCACGCCCTCCCTCTTTCAAGATCGGCCATATTTTACCAACTCCTTCCTTCCCAATATTTAATGTCAATGTCATCCTCCTTTCCTCCTCTGTCTACCCTTCTTCCTCCCCTGCCCACATTTAACCACCCCAATGATCTCTTTAATTCTACTTATTTTATATAGGGAAACAACAGGAGCAGACAGAGTGCTGTTTTGTGTGTGTGTGTGTGTGTGTGTGTCTTTGTGTAACTGATAGATTTAAACAAAGCATTTACCATGTGTTTATGTGGGGGAGGTGGGGTGCCAGGGAAGTTGTAGCTTTAGGAATGTGGGCAGCAACTGACCTTTGACCTCCTTTACGGGTAGCCATATGTGGCCCTGGCTAATGGCAAAGTCAAATAGTGTCTCTTGTAATCCGATTGCTACAGTACAGTCTCTTTTAAGAGAAGAGACCCAAACAGCCTGATGAGGGTTTTTTACTTTGAAGGTTAATATGATTCTTGAAAAAAATGTCTCTTTCATTTTGACACATAATTATCTTCACAATGAGACTTTCATTTCAACTTTTGTAAACATTTCATTAGACGAGTCATAGCTAATACAACTGCCTAAAGACAATATACTGACATTTTTCTAAAGGTAATGACAAACAGATTTTCTCAGGGTTTCTCTTGGGAGGAAAATGATTTCTTCATGACTGTTGATGCCATGGCTGAAATGTACTTGCCCCATGCAGGACAAGCATTTTTTTTTTTTTTTTTAAATAAAATAAAATAAAATTCTGCAGCAGGACAACCAGGTTCACACTTCCACCACTGTGAGTCTGAATGTATAAGCCGACAGATGAAGGACAACTATGAGTAAACCTCACAGGGTGTTTATGAGAGAGAATGACAACAGTCTCTCATTGTCATTATTCATGCCAATCAACTGTGCGTCTTCTCAATCTTTAGCTAAAAACATAAACAGCACAGTCTTGGTTAACATTTGACCTACAGTGGTAATAATAAACGTTGGTGGTCCACTTCCAATCAAGTAAAACAAGTCAACAGCACAAATCATTATAGGAGGCGGCTGAATGCATTGCAATTCAGTTATCCAGACTTTCAAACGCGCAGATTTATGCTTGAACTTCATTGAACCCTGCGGAATAAGCCTCTCCTACAGCATGAATGAAAGTCCTGAGTCAGCCTGTCCAACTGCATTGATTAGAAAAACCTGACAGTCCTGTTCAGTTTTCAGCTTCCAACAACCCCATTTTTATTTCAAACTAAGTGATATACATGTGATACCAAAACAGCAAGGGTAAAAAAGGGCCTAGGACCCAAATCAAATTCTGTAATATGTAGGTATTTGCCAACCAGACTTTTGCACCTTTAGTAAGCATTGTAAAAGAAGATGTGTTTGGCCACAGCTGTCCCTACATGCTATTAATGCATCAAATTTTGCAGCCTTAAAGTCATAATATTAAATTGTGTATTTTTATACTCATGCATAGAGATATACTTTGTTAAAAAAAAAAAAAAAAAAAGTTCTCAATTTGTACAGGTGGTTTCATGACTGTCTCTGTCTATGTAGACAGCACGAGACAAGACAATAGGAGCAAAAGGCTTTGAAGGGCAACCAACGTTATCTTTCTAGTTAGTCTCTCCTCGTCTGTAAACACTGACACATCTTGACACTAGATTCCAATACTGGTATTTGGTTATGCCTCAGAACACTAGACTGGGAATCTGTGATTATTCAAGTCTATGCACCGATCCAATGTGACACAATGAATTGACAAAACTTAATGGTTTCACACCTCCAGAAATATGTCAGTGAAAACCTATTCTTTGCTGCTCTAAAAGCTACACAGGAAGTTGTGCTGTGCAGCCACTAGAGCCACTGTTTCAAAGCAGTTAAGAGTGTAACGTTAATAATAAAAGAGCCTCAGCATAGGCAGATAGATTGTATTAGGTACTTGATACTAAATGTGAAAGTCGCTTTCAGTCGGGGGATGAAGCTTTCACTTTGTGACAAATAAAGCACTGAATAATATATATATATATTGCTCCATTACTTCATGTTGTGTGAGTGAAATAACAATTTTATCACAAATAGGTCAGTAACTTCAGTTATGGTATATGCATGGAGTACGCTCAATGCACCCTGAATAACAGGCACACAGGGAGGCCTGGTCAACAGACAGAGAGGGGCGGTCGACTAGATTAGTTGTGATGCTCTATTAGCCAGTCCAACTCTGACAAGCGGGTCTGCTATTTATGTTGTGTGTGAGAAAGAGAAGTGAGAGCGTGAGCAGAGCAAGAAGGGGCAGAAAAAAAAATCAATGTATTGTGCACAATGAAAAAAGATGTTACCCTTAGGAAATATGAGTTGAAAAAAAAATTGAAAATATTAAAGAAAAATCCAAAATCTATACATGGAGGTCAATGTTGATATTGTAGCAACCCACTACAAATAAATGGCAAACACTGACTCACACTGATTTTCATATAGACTTACATAGAATCTATTTTGGTAATAAAAATGTAGACAAACCATGTATTTTCACCATGAAAACGCCACAAAGGAGCTTTTAGATGAAACGCTCCATTTGTACATTTGTTCTACTTTGCAACCAATGGGCAAAGTGAGCAAACAAAGTCAGTGCATTAGTCAGTGTCCTGTAGAAAACAGTATCGTCTAATAACTATGAATACTTAATAAATAATGTTTTTAACTTATATTTATTTACACCATATTCCAAACAACATTAGTGGTAGTAATGATAAAGTCCGAATACAATCATGAAATTAAGAAAGGAAGAATTTTAGTGGTAAATATGAACTGCACATTTCTTGCATATTAATGCACCTCCTGTGAAAGCTGTTAATATCATTAACTATGGCCAGGCAATTACTGCAATGCAATGTAGGAATTAATTATGTTAGTAGTGACACCTGTGTTTGACAAGGAAACATGTCTGCTGTATTAAAAGGTCAACACAACCGGAGATGTAAAAAAAAAAAAAAAAGACTTGGTAGAAACAGCAACGCACAACGTTGACCCAAACTTCCCAGCACCTATTGAGTGTCTGAACAACAGGAGAGAAACACTGCTGGAGTTTCTGCTGGAGCTTCTTGAGACCCCCCCCCCTTCTCCTGTCTTTAATTGTCAGTATGGTCTGCGAGTCCATTATGCAAATTAAGGTCATCAGTGCCAAGAAGCATCCATTTACTCTCTCAAACACACAGAGAGCCATTTATAAAGCCTAACACCTGTCACAGAGATTCCTACTGAATCAAAGATGCAGGTTATGATGGAGAAAAACAGCAGTGTCTCTTCTAAGCTCATTCTGGACAATGTATCTACTGTACCTATGCCCTCTAGATATATCTCACCTATGCATCATAATATCCTCATTATAAAATCATCCAATCCACATTCACCTTCCCTTTTCTCACCAATAACAGCCTTTATGTTCTTTTACTCTGCACTACAATCCAATGTTTTGTCATACAGTTTTCTCCTCTATAGCTATATTGCCCTTTCATCTTCCTAACCCTCCTCTCTTGTCATGCCTCTTCATTCCTACATATGCAACTTTCATTCATTTTCTGCTTGCATATTCTTGAGTCGTTCCCTCCACTCTTGCTTCCCCTCTTGACCTTGCTAGCATGCATTTCCTGTAGCAGCATAGCCTAATGTATTCACAGGGACATTTCTGCTGCCCTCCAACAAGTTAATGCCTGGTATTCTGTCTATAGCGTCATTCAAAAACAGTTCCATCAGGCTCATACTGCAATTTAAATAATTTACCACTGCACAGAAAGTGATTAGAAATGGTTTCAGGTGGAGGGGGGACATGTTGGGGGTGGGGGACAACTAACCCCCTTCCTCTATATAACCTCATGTTGTGAAACGTCCTCTGGCAAGAAGCATTTACCCCTGATCTGTGCTTCCGCCACAGGCATGCTGGTAACACCCTGTCAGCTACAATTGCTTGAAACTTCATTTCATGTTCATGTGGCAGACACTTACGTGGTTCTCAAGCTGCAAGACAATAATGATGAAAGCTGTGCAAACAAAATATCTCTTTAAGGTGGAGACAGTCTACACAATAACACTGTTAGGCACACAACAGAGCACATTGTTTTTAGGACAACCAACATAAGAGTTCAATACATCATTAATAAGACCTTCACTTCAGTCAGAGCTGGTACTTTAATATTCAGAAATAAACCAACACAGAAAACAAATTATGGAAACTTTCAAAAAAAAAAAAAAAAAAACTAGCATTAAGGTCATAATAGTGCGGTTAACACACGTACACACATGCCTGTGTTTTTCTGATGTGAGCTCATGGTTTGAATTTACACCACTGTGACAAAGGTCACAGTGGTGGCCAAAGAACAGTTGTGGAGGAAGCCCACATTTTCAGCTCTCCTGACTTCACACTTTAACACTGCAAGTAACAGCTTGCTGGCGCTCTGCAAATACATTAACGTCCAGCTATTCCACTTACAATTATTCATTCACTGTGGTGAGACAACAGTCCAAGAACCATTCAACAGTCTAACCACTGAAACAAACATCATACAAGGAGGTAGCACACAACTGGATCAATCATTGATATAATCCACAACACAGACATGTGGTGCATTTCTCTGAATCATCCTACAAGGCTTTATTCTAACAACCAGGTACGACACCTGCACGCCTCTGCTCTGCTGCTCTTTTCAGGTGACAGATTTTATAAAAAGACTTTACGTTTTGTAGATTTGTTAGCTACAGTGTTTTTATATTACCTCATATCATTTAAGTTGTAAAGGGATCCTTAACAGTAAAAAGTTAGTAAATGTCAGCTTTCCCTGGCTTCAGTCATTGAACAGTGATTCTACACACAGGCCATTGTATACCACCATTTCCATGTAATGGGGGGAAACACAAAGGGATTTCAAATGAAAAAGCTAAACTGACCACACAGATTGGAAATATGTGGGACAGCGTCACCTCATTTAAAGAAAAACAAGAGGCCTGCTACTTTACGCTCATGTAGCCAACACACACACACACACACACACACACACACACACACACACAATACAACCCAGAGTACACACAGAAACACAGAAAGCAGGGAAATAGAGATGCTGGTTTGATTAAAGCAGCACATTCCCATGATTTTTTCCCTTTCCTGCTGACACTGGCACCTTTGAATGTTACCAGGGGTCATGTTCTGAGAACGCTGCAAATTTCCACCCGCATCCACCTCAGCTCCGCACATTCCTGCCCCACCAGCAGGGAGGCCAGGTGTTTTGCACCAAGCACACTCCCTCCTGCTGCTGCTAGGTTAGGGGGCATGGCAGAGCAGCGACATGGCTGATGACAACAGACACATTTGCACCTGGACAGGAACAATAATGTATGCAACTACACCTATTGAGGCCCTGGAGTTCAAACTTTAATCTGCAGTTCCATGTTTTTTGTCTGAACTTTCATTCAGACTTCAGTACAGTACAGTTGTGCTTCACACAGCATGTTTCTTTGCAGCTCTATAATTATTCTCATTTAGCCAGTAGGATCAATAAACAGCAAGTTAATCAGTCTCTCTTCATTAGGATGTAAAAGCTCCCTTGACTTGGGTGATCCTTTGTGTGAGCTGCTGTTGCTTTTAACCACTGACAGGAGTTACCTGTGTAATCAATAGTAACTTATGGTCATCAATTCACACATCCACACATGAAACTCTTATCAAATGATATTATAAAAAGTCTGTGAGTGTCCCTGAGGGATAAAGTATGTAATAGACCACAAGCACCAGGGGAACAAAAATAATTTAACTTTCTCTAGAAAAGGCAAATTCAGTAAATGCTGTTGGAATGGACACTACAGAGTTGAATTCACTGATGGTATAATCATAGTTTACAAACATATAGAATAACATTATCAACTCAAACTCAATGTGGAAGAAGTGCAACATTACTCTACACTGTGTTTTTAAGTGACTACAGGAACAAGGTCAGATAACCTACACTGGTATGGACTCATGGGCCATGTGCCAGTGGTGACAACATACACCAAGACAAGTTTAATATAAATATACACAAAAAAAAGGCTTGAATTTGGCAGAGCTGGTGTAACAAAATCTGTCAGTCGGTTAGAAAAGGATACGGAGGGAGCAAAAGACATGGTGGCGACATGATTTATTTAATCCCCTGCACCCTCAGGATGACCTTGTATTCCTTGTCTTAAAAGCTATAGCTGTTGAGGGCATGATACTCAAACATTGGCGAACCAGATCAGAGCTTATCTCATCAAAGTTCAACCCATCTCCTTCATTATCTGCCCCCCAACCCACCCACCCACACACAAGCCTTTTTCTAAGAAGCCTTGGTTATTCCATTCTTGCTCTTTGCTTAGAAAGAGAAGCAGACTGGGAGTGACATTTAAGACGAGAGAGACAGTGCGGTAGTTGAGGAGAGAGTACTAGGAAAAGGCTTTTATCATCAGTCTAATCTTTTAGAGGCAATACAACAGTCATTTTCCTGGAAACTGTGCTAATGATCAGACCTGTACCAAAAATGTGTACATATTATCAGTGCCCGAAGGTCACTTGCTTGGGTACTGAAACGAGACCATCTGATATGCAAGAGTAATTTTTCATATTTAACAATGAGTGTTCAAGGTCTCATCATCAGGCCAAAATATCTGCTGTCTTGCAACAGTGGCAAGGATCCTAGCAGCTGTGCAGCTGGCTAGCCCTGAAGCCGACAGCATCTGGGTACATCTGGAAGGTTCCTACAACCGGCTAAAAATAACACACAAGGTTATGTGAACACAACACACACAGGTTATTACACAACGGCCTAACCCCACACTTAACGAAAATAGAAATGAGAAATTGAGCTGAATGCAGGAGAATGGAGATAAAATGTCTCTGATGGTATAATCAACACACATACAGCTGTATATCCATCCACTGAACATAGTGTAAAATTGCCCAAATGCACCTTTCATTCATTCTTACAATCATGACACACTGTCACATGGGCGCACAAACTACTTCTTAGAGAAACAGTTGAAACTGATAAAAGAAAGTCTACTTGTATAATAGAGGATACTTTAAGATCTGTCTAAGTATTATACTGCACCACACGTCTTGTTTTATCATTACATCTCTTAATCTCTGTGAAAGAAACAATAGTCTGCTTATGACTTATTTTAGAAAAGTGCAGTGTTCTCTCTCTCTCTCTCTCTCTCTCTCTCTCTCTCTCTCTCTCTCTCTCTCTCTCTCTCTCTCGTTAAATAGCAGCAGGTGGAAGTCAGACTTGCATAACTTGGCTACCAAGGAACGGTGCCATATTCAAGAGAGAAGATTCTAGAAAATATATAAATCTTAATATATATAAACTCAAATCATGTCCTTAAGTGTGGATTACAACCAAATGCAGACTAACTATGCAGCTAAACAGCAGTAAGGCCATGTGGCAACCCAGGCAATTCAAGAGGAAAAGGTTCCAAAGTGGAGATGATGATTAAATAGCTTGTTTGAACATTTCATCTAGTTCTTATAACAAAACGCATGTCAGTAGGAGAGGTATTAGGGGACGTTTCTCTACCACAAGTTGTGTGAAGAGGTGAGGATGAAGAGATAAATGGTGTGGAACACATTGTGGTCTGTAAACAAGGCCAAAACAGGAAAGCGTGGGCCCACCTGACAGTCACCTCATACTTTGTACAATGTTTCCACACCGTAAAACTTAAGGTTAGCTGCTGGTGAAAAACAATGAGGCAGCAATTTTTTGTTATATTTTATTTGTGCATGTGCTGAGGTATGAAGGCAGAAATTTGTTGCTGGATTAATGCACTTAAAAAGGGCCACACTTTGCTTCTTATAAAAATAGGTAAGTGCATACTTCTCCATTTGACTCAAACAGCTGATATGAAATCTCACAGCATCAGGCCTTTTTAAAGTTTTATCTCTGCTTGCATCAGTTAGCTCAGCATACTGTCAATGTCCCAAAACAGGAGCCTTCTGACGGCCCTGGCACAGCTTTGATACAGATGCAGGACAATATAGAAAATACTGAACTGGCATATGATCAACTGGAATATTGCAAAAAAACAGAACAAAACAAAAAAAGCATCTCTTCAGTTTCAGCCATAAGATATTCTGGGCTGGCCACATGTATTCTGTAGCATTAGGTTAGAATGCAGGTTAAATGTTTGCTGTGAAATTTGATTAGTAATGTAGGTTTATGAGGTTACATATGTAGGCCAGTTCAGGTTCTGTATGCATTACCAGGCAGATGGCATTTCCTCTCCAACGCTGTCCTGATATATATAACAACCTTAAACCAGGTTTCACAAACATCAGCGGCCTGCTCTACATTAATCTGATTCGACAAAAGAAGATTAGTGCAACCCCAGGCCTAAGTGGGGGCTTAAATGAACCAATGAAACAGATTCAGAGTAATGGTGTTATTGTCTAAGAACTGAAATATTAAGAAAGTGGACTATGGACTGAGAGCCACAAGCACAAGGAACACAGATGCACACTGACGTTAAAAGATGATGAAGAATGTTAAAAATATGAACTACACACATTTGTAAGATGTAGACAGTTCTGATGAGATGCCTTAAGGTTGTGGTTATTTGGTGTCCAGACGTCCCTGAACCAGTTTATGTACTTCAGCAAGATGAACACCTGCTTTTGTTGTAATCTAAACGCTTTCTGTGAAATCTTGCTCTTATTGAACATAAATACTACAGCATCACATTCATTTCCAACCAGTAGTTGTTGCTGTTCTTGGAAGGTAGTTGTGACAATTTATCAGCTCCTCTAAAATCAATAAACTGCAGATATATGGAAACAACCAGCCTCAGCAAGATATTTAAAGTCCAAGTAAGTTCTCAACAGCAGCATCTGAAAACTGGCTGTCAAACAGCCTGAAGGGCAAACCTGAACTAACAGACTATAAAGTAAAATTATTGCCCCTGCTCACTGTGGTGGCTTAGCCAGTGTTAATCTGTTGCCAGGTTGATCCTTGAGCAAGAGGTACTAAAATATGCACAGATCCTTTAATTAATGCGTCTTAGATTAAAGTGTCCAAGAAATGTCATGTATTGTCCGCTTGCTAGCAGCGTGCACACTGGCTCAGAGGCTGATAGAGACAAAGCAACCAGAGCAGCAGTGAGTCAGCCAGAGCCAGCCCCCTGCCTCATGCTGAAATCAGAGAAACCACAAGAATGTAACAGCTTCTGTTATTATCCCTCCCTGCTGCCTCCCTGCCTGATAGCCTGCCCCAGAAAATAGCAGCAAGGCTGCCTGTTTCTCTAGCACACACACACACACAATCTTGTTCTCATGTTCTTTCTGTCCTCTTGTTCTCCTCTGACGTACACACACAAACACACAGATTCTCTACGGGTGTGACTGTCCATTTTGCTCGCTTTCTCACTGCACACACCAATACTCTGTATTAGCTCATACACACACACTCAGGGCTTCACAATGTAAAATAGCACAGCCTGCAATTAGGTTTTTCTACTGAGAATTGCTGCAAACTCAACACTGTCAGACACACAAAACCACATACTTACTTAGATGACAGACATGGTAAAACTGATCAATAGATGACAAATTGATAACACAATGGATGAGCTTGCATGTTAAGTGAAAGGTGAACTACTGTTTAATTTAAATTAGGTTAAATTTAACCATTTAGAGCAGCAAAATCAATGTTGCTTACACAATTAATACCGGGTTAGTACATATTAAGAATTTACCACAGGAGTGCTAGTTGCAACACAGCTTGGTGGTCATGTTTACTTCTCACAGTCAAAATGAATGTTATTCATTTTACACCTTACTCACTGAAAACCTTGATTAAATTTTACATTTTGCCAGTCATACATTGTGTCATTGCTCTTAGGACTCTATCCTCCATTGAAGCCTTTTTTTTTTTTTTGCTGAGTTTCACAAAAGGAATTGTTACTGGCTGCTAACTTTCAAAAGTTATAATGGTTCAATTATGCATGCATTTGCCAAATGCTGATTTAAATTGACACCATTTTTGACAGTGTCATTTGCAACATGGTTGCAAAATGCAACTGGAGGGTGCAAGAGTGGAGGTGTGATTTATTATGGAAAAGGTTTGCTTGGGGAAAGGATCATTGCTGTCCTCAGGCTGAGTTAAAGTTGAGAAAGGATAGGGCAGGTCCAGGTGTCAACAAAAGAGCGTGAATGTGTGTGTGAGTGCTCTTCAGAGTAATCCAAGCTAACATGGGTGGACACACCCTCCTAAAAAGCATGCCCATCGGCCTTTGTAACCAGATATCTCTACGCATGTTGTTGACCCCTTTCACTCTTGCTCTCTTCGCCACATCATCTCATGTACACAGTGATGACATGTTCACACGTCTACATTGAGCACCTGTCTGTGGACTAAAACAGAGGAAATTATGGTGAGACAGAATTTTGTAAAAAGCGTCATCTTGAACAAGCAGGTCATTGTAGACCAGGATTCAAGAGCAGTAAGGATAAAAAATAAAGCAGAGAAGGACGGAACAAGCCAGACAGTGGAGAAACTGAAAGCAGTATAAAATAAAAACAGCAGCACTAATGTCCTGTGTTTTTAGACTGCTCTGTCTGTTCTTGTTTGAGTTGGATGTGGAATCCCTTCGCGCTTCCTCCACAGATCTCCAAGCAAAACAAGCAGCGGATAAAACTAGGTTTAACCATGTAAACTGTTGATCTTCCAGAAATAACCCTGTCAAGTGTCACACAAAAACATGCAGCAAGGAAACTAAAGGAAACAGATGCACAGGTTTCTGCTGCCAGTGTTTTACTAAAAGATGAAACCAAAATGTCACTCTTAGTGTCATTAATACCACTCATTTACAAAACGGTAATTGTCTAAAGTTGGAAACATGTTCTACAGCCTGTAACGTCACCAATTTTCAGATGTGCCACTTTCCTATTCACTTGAATGGAAAAGTGGTCTCAGACTTTTGGACTGTATGATTGGAAGCAATAACAAAAAAAAAAAAAAAAAACAGACCAGGAAAAACAGTGAAACCTTAGTAATTCTCATGGGCACCAAGCAGAATAAGGAACACCATCCATTTTTGGCTCCGACCCACTGTTCTTAAGCAACTGCGTCCTTTGACCTTCTGAGGTATTCAAGGCTCTTTAAGCAGCTGTTTCAAAGGCAGACCTGAGGATCTGAAGCTGACAAACGCTTGCGTGCTAGGCTCAGATTGCACAAGCAGCAGCTTAAAATGGGCGCATGTCAATAGATCTACAACCCTTTTACTGAGCACACCACAATGCACCTTTAGGAAATGGTATGTGTGTCTCTAAATATGCAGGAGTGCATGTCATGCACTGTACAAACATTGTGGGGGAAAATGTGATGGGTGGTAGTGAAGGAGAGGACAGGTCAAAACACGCACCGAAGCATAGCTCTTGAGTAAAGAGTTAGGAGCCAGCTGTACTCGCATACCTGAGGAGTGTACAGGTGGGGGTGGGGCTGCAGTGGAAAGAAGACTCTTTAAGAAAAGAAGATATGTTTAAATCATATTCATGTGTGTGTGTGTGTGTACTGGGGTATCAAATTTAATATTGAGAAAACAATGCTATTGGTCACTTCCTTTACCATAAACACTGTGTGCAAATTCAACACACTACTTCATGTCACTATCTGAGCTGTTGCCAACATATTTGACATGTCATATTAGCAGACAGCTACAACAATGGTTCAAAATTTCTATTTAGTTATTGAAACATAGAAATTACAGAGGAGTGTTTATACAAGTGTTAGCAGTGTTCCCCAGACACTGATTTATTTGTGGCAGCCCACCACACTATCAACACTGACTGCATATTGTTTATCATTTTTTCTAACTATTTCAAATGGATAAAATCTTTTTTCATTGTTGTGTCTCTCACAAGCTCACTGACATTGGACCAATCTATCAGAGTAGAACTCTCCTTTAGGAGCAATGTCAAGTGAGGAAATTTCAACAAATGAATGGTCCATGAAAAGAAATCCATAAAGTCTTTACTGTCCCCTCCTCTAATTTGAGGTGCCCAGAGCATTTACAACTGAGCTCACTGGCCAATCACAACGTGTAATCAACCAACTCGATCAGGTCGGTGTGAGTTGTTTGATACAATGTGAAGCAATGGAGCTGTATATCTTATATTGCTCAGTTATTTATCTGTGACAAAGCATTTGACAATTCAATTATTTGTAGTGGAGCACCGTGTGTACAACATTATTTTATAGCATATTTTCCCACCTGTCCAGCGCCTTTTTCATCCATTCCCCTTATTTATCCAATGGGCATCTAACCATCTCATACCCAGTGATCATCAATGATCGTTTTAATCCTTTAATGTCTTTATGTTGTGCTGTCTTAATCCAACCTCTGCATGGCTAGCTAGGTCTATCTCAAAACACCTAAACCATAATCTAGCTATCTTTATCTCCTGGTTCTGTTGGAATTATCTAGCCCTGCACTGCCCTGCACTGGGTTAGAATACACAATAAGGACAATACCAGACAATGAATTACAGCTATTTAGAGCCACCAGAATATTGCAGATTAAGGCCTCATTAAAATTTTACAATTTAAATTTATAACTTCCAAGCCAATATTTGCTAGGGTTGATTAAATTGAATTAAAAATTCTATATCCCCAAAGTCAAAAGGGTCAAATTTCATAACTTATTTTATGTCATATGCCATTCGCCATTATTTTCAAAATCCTAAATTGCATTGTCTTAATTGTATCTTCCTAAGAAGGACCTTTTGTATTGCAGCTAACTTAGGGCAGAGAGGGGACTGTCTTTTCTCACTCAGGGCTGGCCTGGTGTGATTAAGCAGTAACCTGATAAATAAACCCTTCGCAACTAGAGAGATCACTAAGAACTCATGGAATAAATTAAAATGTGATATACTCTACAAATTGTGCAACACTTGCAACAATTCAAACGTCAGTACGCCGTTTGTTACATGTGTTTAATAGAGATGTCATAAACTCAGTTATTGTGCATGGATGTAGAACACGGGTTGACCAACAGAGTTTCTTTCAGGGTTGATTCAGACAGATTAGCAATTTAGTGTTAAAAACAACTGAAATATCCCATTGACCCATTGCTATGACACTTTTAGCACAGGTTCCTCCATTGAGATGGTGTAGTTGTTTTAAACCTTGATTGGGGTCCACCTGTGTTAATTCAATTGATTCAACATGATTTGCAAAGACACACAGCTGTGTAACAGCTGCCAATGCATATCAGAGCAAAAGCCAGGCCAGGAGGAAGGAACCTTCTGGAGGCATCACAATGGGCCTCTGGAGCTGAGCCAAAATGACCATCAGGTTCAGGGTCACCTCTTGTACAGAGCCTATGATTGGTTCAGAGTCACAATCCCCTCTGGTGTTGTCTGAATTCTGAACACCTGTACACATGTAACCAGTGGATTCAAAGCATCTATTTAGTGTGTGTAGTAGGGGGTATCTAGCTCCTCTCTGGCTGGATAACCTGCTGTTACAGCTAATCAAACCATTATGGCTACCCACTAACTGAGAACACCATTACCATAATATGCAGTTTCATCTGATTAGTTATGCAAGATCCAGATATGCCAATGCCAGAGCAGGGAGAGAGAGAGAGAGAGAGAGAGAATTCATAGAGTATTTTAGGAGAAGAGCTAAAACCACGACAAACTCAATTTGTTAAAATATACTGCTGAGTGATTTTTGAAGTCCTATGTAAGTGTGAAGAATCACTGTGCTATAGGACAACACACTAACTGTCTAACTATGAATAAACATTGTTCATTCTGAAATAAAGAAAAACTGAATCTACCCCCAATCATTTACACCCAATTCACAAGGCCAGTGTTATTTTTGTCCCAGTGTTCACAGGCAGAAAATAATCACACACTAGTCTTCACTACTTTCTGAATGATACTGAGACTAACACTCTACATCATATGTCCATGTTTGATGTATTTAGTTATTCTTTGTAACCAAACAAAACGTGCCACTATTAATATGACACTTTCTATTTTGGAAGTGAGGATCTGTCAAGGCACCTTCGTCCTTACGTTCTACAGCTGTGATATTCTTTACAGAACACAGCTGTATTTGGGGCTTGGGAGATGATTTTTGCTGAGGAATTGCGCTATGTCCTCCCTGAAAGACCATTAACTACCTACCTTTCTGAGAAATATCTGAGTGGATATTAATATGAATGGATGGCTCTTAGGATGGTTCACTTGAAGACTGCCAGTCAGACCGACTGAAAGAACTGTGGCTGTGGACATTGATGATTGATCTGTGAGTGCTACGGACCTGTGCCGTGATAGGCATATTTTCAAATGCAAGATTACTATTGTGCTTCCAATTTTAAAATGCCTTTTTGGAAGCAATTACCCCTCGCGTAATTACTAATGCAAGAGGCATAACATTCAAGAAATAATCTGGCACAGTATCACAAGCAACTTGGAACCAGACAGGTTGGTGTGCACCCACTGTAAAATTAAATGGCCGAACCCTGCCTATCAATGGCTAAGCTTGTAACGCTCCCTTACTGCAGACAGGACTGTGAGCTTTCCAAATGGTTAGAGTGGAACAGGCTGACAGCTGGTCCTCTTGGTTAAACATGAACAGGCTGTCAGCAACAGTCAACATAGGTCACAAGGAACTTGGTGTCTCCCAAAGAAAGAAAATGATCTTATGGGGAATCTTAAAAAGGTAAATACCATTCAACTCCAAGTCATTAATTCAGGACCACACGGTTGCATGAGACAGACAGTGAATTTTTTTTTTTTTTTTTTGCAATTCTCTGGTGACAGAAGTCAAAGGCCACTAAGACCACTTGTTTTTTTTTCATAAAACTTCTGGCAACAACTCAAGCCTACTGGTGTAAGATATGCAAATACTAGGAAATTGATAATGTATCTTGCTTGCAGCACCCAACTACCAGTCCTCTTACCAACACTCAGATCACACCAATACTAAACTGTCAGAATAACTTCTGACATCCAGACGGACAGTGGTAGGGTGTGCCTTTCCAACGTTGACGCTAACCAGATATAAGGTGTCAGACAAAGATAGACAGAAAGGGGAAGAGCAGAACACTGAAGGCAAACAGCTGAGCGAGAAGTACACAAGAGAGAAAGAAATGTCGGAAAGGCTCAGGGTGTATGAAGACAACATCCTCCTGAACTGGCACAACTATAAGACAACCGGAAGTGCCAAAATACCTTATTAATTACCTGTATATAGATCTATTGCCCTGATTCATTGCTTTTGTGAAAGACCTACTAAACACTTGTATAAAACTAAATATTCAAGCATACAATGTTCCATATATTCCCTAATATTCTGTACACCTCACCCATCCCACAGTGTATACACTCTCAATCTCTCAACCTTTCAAAGGGGCTAGAATAATGGATGACCTTTGACCACTCTGCTATGTGGGCCAGTTTATGATGTTAAATTATAAGGCATCTTTATGTGTCTTCTCTACTGGCACTTCTGGGACCAGTCAAACTTGTGAAAATACATCTGTAAAAATGGCATGATGATAAATTGGTAGTAAGGATTCTACAAATGGCAAAGTGGACATGAATTTGCTGCACCTCCTAGTTTGCAGACATGAATAAAACAGTCTAATGCTTGCACTTATCAACCAAAGCACTGAAGATGTGGTCCTGGCAGTACAATAATTTTTGATTAAAATTAACTATTCAGCAGTGTTAATCTGTAAATACATGCTTTAGTTCCAATTGAAACAACAGGAGTTTATCAAGTCATAGGTAAATAACTATTTTCTGTGTAGTAGTAAATACAGATCTTTGCAACAGGTAATACTGACCATCAGTTTCTCAAATTGCATGTGTCACTGGCTTACTCTGTCCAAGACAGAGTAATTTCAATTTAAGTAAAGACTGTCTGAAATTATTTGTCATTTTTGCTGTTATCAATCTGCACAATAAAACTGGTTGGAAATAATGATGGTAAATTACCATTTACCCCTCTCCAAGACATCCACAGTTAAATTTGATTCCAAGTTGCCTTGGGATATGATGATACTGACTACGTGCTTGCTCCCATGGGATCCCCCAGCCCTCTGCTAGCAGGTGAAGTTAATCCCAATTACCTCTGCCACACCTGTGCTCCCTCTTGTCTTCCCCCCATTGTCCCTCTCTATCCATATTTTCTCCTTACTTGTTTCTCCTCACTTTTTACTATCTGCTCTCTCTCCCTCTGTCTCACGGACACACACGCTTCTGTTGTGAGCCACGGGGATGGCTGGTTAAGGTACGCTGCTAGAGTAAAACGGGGCCATTGCCACAGGCAATTTAATCTTCACCAGCTGAGTCCATTCACTTCTTCCAGTTTGGACAGAGCAAAAGCAAAGAAAATGAAAGAGTTTTATTCAGGATTATCTTCAGCACATAATTTATGAATTTATAAATGCCATGTTAACCATGTGAGCTGAAAAAAAAAAAATGGATGGGTCAGTTAAAATCATATAACTGAAATCATATAGTTAAGGGATAAAATTTTTAAAAGCTCTTGAGAGTTTATGCCACTATAAATAATTCCACATTTAAATAGAATTTGAAAATTGTAGATTTTGCTGTTACCTTTTTTTAAAAAAAAAAAAAAAAGTTACATGGCATTTGGCATGGCAAGACAGTGTGACAAGTACTTTTCTGGTAGTCATGTCTAGTCTAATGCAAAATGATCCAACCACAGCTTTGATATCCAATATGGTGTCATATGGAATGTTGAAAAAAAAAATTGCAACACAGCAGGCCTTCCCAAGATAAGTAGTTTGGCTTCAGCAACCATCAACCCCTATTAAGGGTTTTGTTTCTAGGGATTCCTTCAGAAATGGACACTGTAGAAAAGCCCTTGTCAAAACATTTCATACTGTCTAACTCATTAAAAACATTCATTTTAAAAACATTACACCATTAAAACTACAGAGGATATACACAGTATGTCATCAAAATGGGGGCGTGGGGGGGATTTCTGGTGCCCCCTTCACATAATCCCTGGGGATCCCCAGTCACACAATTGTTTTGCTGCTGATTTTGGTGAAGCCTTGGAAAATTAAACCCAGCTACGGGATTTCATTCACAGTTCCTTCCCTTGCTGCCCCTAACTGAGATCCCATTGAGAAGCAATTGTGACATGGCTCTGAAGTCATTTTGCAGCTTAGATAGCTGACGAGGGAGGGAGGGAGAGAGAGAGAGAGAGAGAGAGAGAGAGAGAGAGAGAGAGAGAGAGAGAGAGAGAGAGTGAGTGANCCCTATTAAGGGTTTTGTTTCTAGGGATTCCTTCAGAAATGGACACTGTAGAAAAGCCCTTGTCAAAACATTTCATACTGTCTAACTCATTAAAAACATTCATTTTAAAAACATTACACCATTAAAACTACAGAGGATATACACAGTATGTCATCAAAATGGGGGCGTGGGGGGGATTTCTGGTGCCCCCTTCACATAATCCCTGGGGATCCCCAGTCACACAATTGTTTTGCTGCTGATTTTGGTGAAGCCTTGGAAAATTAAACCCAGCTACGGGATTTCATTCACAGTTCCTTCCCTTGCTGCCCCTAACTGAGATCCCATTGAGAAGCAATTGTGACATGGCTCTGAAGTCATTTTGCAGCTTAGATAGCTGACGAGGGAGGGAGGGAGAGAGAGAGAGAGAGAGAGAGAGAGAGAGAGAGAGAGAGAGAGAGAGAGAGAGAGAGGCTAGACAAACAGGACAGAGCAGGGTCCATATGATCACAGCAGCGGCAGCAGACTGGCAAGCGGCAGGCAGCATAGGAACCGACTGCGACCCAAAAGATGTGGCACGGATGGTGGAGGATTACGTCATCGAAAAAAAGGAGGACGCCTCATCGCAGCAAACCCTCACATCCACGGCTTTACAGCACAGTTAACGGCTCCTCTCCCAGCAGACAAGAGCCCTTTTCTATCGTTTACTTCGCAAAAAAATAAGGAACAATCATAGATGAACGGGCAAACTATATGGGGGTCGCAATAAGCAGTTTATCCATATAGGCCCCCTCGTGTGACACGTACATGAAAGCAGTTTAACAAACGGTGCTTCACCAGTCATTTAGCAATGAATGACACACACAAAAAAAAAAACTCGTCCAAATCATCGGTATATATCGTTTGGGCTGCAGGATTAGATAATCCCATTACCTATGTCTAACAACACTTGCACCGAAACACGGCAACTCAAACCTCTGAATAATTTCTAATTAATAGCTATTGCACATGATATAACAATGTCATATTTAAAGCCCCAGTCAGCCACATAACTGACGCCGCACTGGTTCCATTGAACGCCAACTGGACTGTGTCATTAAAGGGCTTATTGTACACTGTTCAATGAATGAGATATTAACGGCCCGTTTAACTAAATTATATGTATACAATTATATAATACAGGGAGTCCGGACAAAGTTGTACTGGTTAAATAAACCTTTAAATGCATACCAATACTGCGCACACTGGATTAGCTACTGTTTCGCAGCTACGTAAAGTAAACTGCAAGATATTGAATGGGCTAAGAAACAGCTAGCTAACAGGCAAGCTACACAAGAACTGGCTATTGAGGTTAGAGTAAAATGTTTATAAGGGTTTTCTGTTTCTTCTTGTGAGACCTCACTCAAACAGACACGGACGTAATTACAACACTGGGTCTTTTGGAGTAACATTATCCCAATGTTGTTTCGCAATATTAGCCAATTTATCCGAGCAGGGAGCAACTTGGATAAAAGTGACAGCGCTAAGCTAGCTAGCTAGCTAACGTCAGTTGGCTGTGAAAACTGGTGGCCTGTGAATGAGTGTCTTTCTTACCGTCATAAACTGCTCCAGGGGCGTCCAGTTTTTAAGGAATATATTTTAGCTGTATGAGAAAATGGTTTGTGTAGGGGCGATGTAGCCCGAACATCCAAGATCAGTTCAACCACTGCCGATGAAACCCGAGCATCATCACTATCACCGTCTTCATCAGTACTCGGAGTCCGGCGCTGCTTCACACACATCCATCCAGCAGAGCGGGGCCTCCTCCGGGCTCGACCATGCGACTGGCTCGGCGACGACGGATAATCCACAAGACAGGAGCCCCCGCAGTAACCATTGGCTAGACACGGCGACTAGCAGTCATTTCAGGTCGAGAGAGTGTGAAATATAATCCCACGCATGCGTGAAAACGAAGAAAACGCGATCGGAAAAAAGGTTTCAAGTGAAAATCGTAGGACATCAAATCACCGAATAGGCAAATGTTGCGTTTCTGACTTTCCCAACATGAGCCTGCCCGTTGTTGTCAGCGCTCCCTGGTCTCTGCAGCTGCTTTGCCTGCCTGCCGGACTGCCTTGCACCACAGCAGTGATCAGTATAGCGACGTAATGGCGCAAACCGAGCGCACAGGGGCGGAGCCAAGGGGCGGGAGGCGCGCTGTTTGTTTTTGAGCGCACCCACGTAGAACCGACGCAAAATCTATATTGGTATGTATGTACATACTGAATAATAGGACATTTGTTGCTTCATTCATATTATATTATATTATGTGTTAAAATAATTATAATTAAAACATGAATAGGAAAGTCAGCTTCATCAGCTTTTTTCCTGCGTTCTTTCTTTTGCAGGGCATTGGCAGTGGGAATGTATGGCCTTATGATTATTTTTTGTTTTTATTGTTCATCTCGGTATCACCTTTTTATTGTGTTGGCTTGTGTTTGTGTGTGCATACATAGTATCTGCCCCTGTAATTATTTTTTAAAGTATATTGTTTGTCTACCTTATCTAAATCCATCTCATTTATTTCCTGCTCTGATTCATGTGTCAAAGCACTTTGTTAACTCTGTTTTTAAAAGGTGCTATATAATAGTTATCATTATTATTTATATTATTTATAATAATAATACATTAACTTGCACTTGCACGCACACAGAGAGAAATATGCCTTAACTGGAATGCATTTTTTATTCTAATTTCATTTTGAAAATCGCTGTCCACGGAAGGCAGAATTTCAGAATGAATATCTTGGTGTGGTTTTCAGAAATGTTCTGTCTCTTCAAGTCCATGCCTGTCCATTCAGACTAAGTGAAGCTGTATCCCTGTCATTGATAGACACTGTAGAAGAAAGGTAGTGATTGTAAGAGTTGTAATGTGGGCTGTAGTGACCTCCAGTGGCTTAAAACAGGAAACAAGCCTACAATGTAACAATGGTACATTGTAGTTATCTCTGTGGGGCTAAGAATGAAGTAAGCAGATGAAGCGGAGCAGTGAGAGCAACACAATAAACCCAGTGTTGTTGATATGCAGATCTCAAAAGCCACTTTGTAGCCAGGGAAATGATGGAGTAGACCTAAAAAACGCTTACTTAACACTTTTTTCCCCTTTGTCAGCTTCTTCATAGGGACATTCCATTTTTCATAACTTTTTCCATCAGTGTTTTCAATATAGTGTGACTTCATAATGAGGAGATTGTTCTGAAACAATTAAAATACTTTGCTGATGTGTCTGAGAAAGAATTACACGATGAAGAGTGCAGGAATTCAAGGTAAATGTTGCATCTTGCTCAATGGCACAAATGTAGAGTTGCTTGCTGTCAGAGAACACTAAGTCCAAGCTGTCCTGTTTAAGAAGAGCCCCACAACTCTACTCCACCACGTCAGCAGTCTGCAGGCTTTTCATGTCTAGATTACATCACACGTGCTTTATAGTTCTGATCCCATTCGCCAGACACAGAAAAGCACATGATGAATGTCCACTTTGTAGCTACTTCTATGGAATGGACTACCTATGGATAATAATGTAAAAACTGTCAACGCATGTCTGTCAGCAACACTATTAATTACATGCTTCTATATTTAGTTCTGTCCACAGGGTATAAGATTGGAAATGTAATTAAAACACCATGTCTGAGCCTTGTTAATATGCAGACAGACAACCTGAGGGAACTTGGGTGCTATATGATGAGTTCTGAGTCACCATTAGCCGCATACTAAGATTTTTATCGCTAGAGTGAATTACTGCATGCAAATGATGTGTGGGTACATGGCGTTTTACTTTCTTAAAGGTTATTTTGAGACCTGAGCTGAGAAGCATAGAACCTTTCCATTGTTCATATAGTGATATTAGATGATCAATAAGGTGTTATTAATCTAAGTAAAAACAGAAAATGCAAAAAGAGCACGGGGAAAGACTTAAATATTATCATGGTGTCTTTGGACATGTGAACATTACACATTGCTGCTTTGTGGGATGATTCATCGTGTTGATTCATTTGCTCTATAGAAATCCAGCATATTTTCCTCTGTGATGATTTTTCCCAACTCTGATAAATTAGTAACACACCTGATGATACTTTACATGAGGCTTCACATTCTTTGACACCACAAACTCTTGTCTAATGAAGTTGTTGGAGCTGTGCGCCCTCTCTTATTTGAGAAATGATTCACTGGTTATAGAGGGGAATGAAATAAAGGGTCTCCGTTTTTAGAATTTAAACACTGTTTTTGAAAACATTACAATACATTTTTTTTTGTATTTTTTCCATTTACATTTACACATTTGGCAGATGCTTTTATTCAAAGTGACTAACAATGAGGGACATCAGTAAAGCTGCAGTGCATTAGAAAACCTTAATGAAAGTATAAAGTCAACATTTATTGAATTGTGCGAAAGTGCAGAGACCATATACAAGTTAGGGTTTTTGGAGGAGAGATGATTTTTCAAGAGTTTCTCCAAGATAGAGAGGGAACCCTGCTATGTTAGAATTTAGCAGTTTTTTCCACCTTCTGGGAACCATGGATAAGACCAGCCTGGACTGTGATTGCCTTGTTTGCAGGGATGGCAATGCCAAATGACATTCCTAAAAGGAACACAGTGGCCAGGAAGAAGTATAAGGCTGTATGTAACTTTCAGCAGTCTGGATCATCTGCAAGGGCTTCACTGTGCACTATTTTGATGAAGCAGCCTGTTCAGCACGTCCTTTTGAAACACTGATCATTCCTATAAGGTCGTAGTTGTACCATCTAGAGCCATAAAAATAAACACTAGTTTCTTTCTTTTTTGTTTGACCAAGAAGCCTGTTTGGAGCATGTGGTGAAATAACTGTGAGTGAGTTTTTTACACATTTTTACATTATGCACTTTGGAATTCACTAAATGTTACAAAAAATAACATTCAAGACGTGTATGATGTCAGATTTCCTTCAAAAAATTGTTACAAATTCTATTGGCCATTAAATTTTTTACTGTAACAACAAGGTCAGGGATCCTCCCACACCACTATATATTCAGAGACAAGGCCAATTTACAGTTGTTCACATAAGGTCCAGTGTCATTGATTTTAATTCTCAATACAACAGCCCTCCTCCGCTTTCTTTTCAAACTTTCTCCTCTTTCAGCAAAGCAAGGATCCTTTCCCTTCTGGATGTATACGGAGCATGTTTCAGCTGCAGGAGGTGAGGGAACAAGTTCCCACTATGAGCATACATCTCCTTTCCCTTCTGGCCCATCAGAGAGCGCAGAGTCTTGTTTCTGGACAGAATCTTATCATAAAACTCTACCCCTCCTTTGGCATAATCACGCGACAGTCCGGCAGCACTTCTGTCTGAGCTATAGTCAATCCACTGGCTGACAGCTTCTGAGGTGATTAAGTATGACATGACACCGAGGCACAGCACCATAACATTCACAGTGCCACGAAGCAGCAAAGACCTGGCGTGGAGCCCAAACACCTGCTTCAGCACCACGCTGTACACCCAAACTCCACCCAGGCAGAATGGGACAACGGTAGCATTCAGAACAGGTCCCCCAGACTGCAAGCGGGCCACCTCTCGCGCTAAAGCAAACTTCTGTGCCTCAAGGGAAAACGTCAGTGCCTCCTTTAGCGCAGAGCCAGTATCGCTGTCCCAGTCCACCATCTTGCCATTGATGAAAATGCTGCGGTTGGTGATTCCACTCAAGTCATCGGTCATGCTGTTAAAGTTTGCTGGGATGCCAATATGGGCCCCTCCTGGGAGCCAAGGGACACCAGCGCCAACCGGATGGAATCCAAAGGAGGCGAAAGCAGAAAAATTCTTGGTTGAGCTAATATTATAATCCTTCAACACCTATAGATGATAACAACAATGTTAAAATGTGGATTATGTCACTTTTTTCACTGCACATTGTAATCCTCTACTTTGTTTGGTATACTATTTCTACTACGTTGAGGGTGCTGTAATTAAAACCTTTGTATCTATAACTACATTCTCCATTTAAATAAACTGTCACAAATATATTCATGCAATACCAGTGCATATAACTGACAGGCATTACTGTTCATATATAGCTCACAAAATTGTATCAAATTGTATCTTGACCAAAATCAACTGAATCAAATCAAATAAAACATGCACACAAACACAAACATACACACATTACCTGCTGGAACACTTGCTCCAGTTTGTCAGACAGTTTCACCGGCTCTCCTTTGTTCCAGGCCTGATACAGCTGACGGTAGGATATGTCAGGGAAAACATGGTAGGACATGTTGGCTGCAAAGACCCCGCCACAGCTCACAATGAACAGAGGAGTCCGGTACTTCTGAAGAAGCGCTGAGTACTTGAGGAAGTGAGACGCCATGTCACGTTTTGGTTGTGTCAGTTAGATGCTGCAGAATTCAGTCAGTAGCATCTGTGGAAGAGGCAGACAGCACAGTCAAGAGTATCTATACGCCTGTAGAAACAAAAATTCAATTCTCAATAGACACAAGACAGTTAAAAATATTCTCTCACTTTAAAAGAGACTATGTAGAGTTGTTCTCAAGGACACTTAAAACAGATAATTGAACCTTTGTTTTCCTTTTGAAGAAATACTCTCGATAACATCCTGGCCTCTGTTACACCACCTTCATCACAGACCTCACTCAGGTTCAGTTAAGAGGTTTGCACAACAGTCCCTGGTTCCCATGTATTCAAGGCTAACAGAAAGGACACTGACTCCACATGGGATGATGAGAGCAGACACAGAAATGCATTGTGTTACTGATATGTTCCAGTTTACAGATGTGTCTGTGTAGATGTGCAGTAAAACAACAATGATTACCTGTTAATAAACACTAATTGAGGGTTATACTTGAAGGGAAATATATAATTATAAGTGGCAACAATTGAATAGCTGCCTGGGATGTTTGGTAACACATCATAGTAAAGTATTGTCTTTTGCTAGTGTGGAAACGTCCAGTTTACTTACTAACAAATACTGAAACAACTTACAGCTCAGGCGGAGTCAAACTGCCAATGAACGCGTTTCTTTGGTTGGTTTTGAACAAAATGCGACATCGCTACATGGCTAAAACAGTGAGAAGCGACACTAAAACACCCATGAAATATCATTAACTAACTTAATTGTTACATGTTGATACGTTGAGTTCACACCGGATGTTTTTCTCGTATACGTGTATTCATTTATTACTACACCCCACACACAACAGCGGCGTTAGCTAACGACCCTAAAATACACCTATTAAAAACCGCTTCATCTCATCATCTCTAAATGGATACAATCGTAAAGAATAAAAACTACTAAGAGCCAACAAATGGCTTTAAGCACTCACATGTTCTTCTGGGCATCTTCACAAGGACAGCGGCGTAGCGTCAATCACATTACGACAGTAAACTCCGTCCGTAAAGCGGTTTAGCTGCCGTAATGCTGCTGCACGACTTTTTCACGACAGTGCGTTTTTAAAGGGGCATGTGTGTATTTCTCTGTGTTTATGTGGGAATTAGCCACTCACATTAATGTATTGCACTAAGGCTATTAAAATTTTACATGTTTACAGCAGCTTAAATCAAACAGGAAGGCGTGTTTTAAATAACCAGCAAATAAATAATACCATTATTTATCATATGTATGCCCTGATTAACGATAAAAATATTTAGGACCCCAGTTTTAAAACCAAAGAAGCGCTTGGTTGGGTGGTGAACTTCCAGTTGAACAGAAATAATTAGGTTAATCATTCAAACCACATAATTAATTAGCATATAATTCATAAACATAGCTTGAAATAATCAAACTTCGATTATTATGGAGTTATAACAGAATACACCTGACAGACACTTACTCTTCACAATACCATATTGTTTTATATTGCTGACTATTTTGCACAAGGAAATGTATACTTTGTTTTTATTCTTTATTGTATTGTTTTGTGCAGTTCCATTAGTTACACAGAGGTGAAAATAGTTTTTTTAAGGCAACCACGGCTCGACAGTGTAGATAGATTCCAAGTGCTTTCAAGAACAAATAATTGTCAAATTTACAATTTAGATATTTTAAATACAAAAGGCACAGTCTGGCAGAGTTTGAAGTTATAATACAGCAATGTTTAAAGCTGCACTAACTGGCTGAGGCACCACCCTGTAAAATGTCAATAATATATTAGATAAAGAAAAATACAACAGCAAAGTGTAATTGGGTTTAATTTAATTGTTATTATTTGATTAGAGGGAAATGTCCCCATTGTTCTCAGTAGTGTGTCTCATAGGTGTGGTTCCAACATGTTTATGGAGAATTCCAGGGGTAAAATCTTCAAAGGAACGTCACTCCAGGTGTTGATGTATGGAAACAGTTTGCTGGTGAATGTGTGTGTGAAGGTGTGTATGACTATATTTGTGTTTGGATTGGAGAAGGTCAGCTTTCCTTTGTCCCAGTCCAGGTGCACTCTGACCCTCTGAGGCCTGTCCTTCAGCAGGAGGACGGAGCCTGGACGTGACGGGCAGAACACTGTGAATTTTCCATGGCAAAACCTCAGCATCCATAACCCAGACAGAATGTTTCCCATCCTCTGTGCATCCTGTGCCATCACACCCAGTGCCCATACCAGACTGTCTCCAACCTCCACGATCCAGCTGTGAGTCCCTGAGCTGAATCCCTCATAGCCCAGAATGGAGCGGTGCTGCTCCATCCTCTCTGGGGTTGAACCAAGAAGCTGTCGTGGTCCACATTTGACACTGGTCAAATGTTTGGTAAGGTGAAGTTCCTCATGGCCGGTATTGGGGTCCAGGATTACAGGGGTGAATGACACTTTCTCTTTCATTTTGTACCAGGTTTTAAAGCTCATGTTTGCCAGGTGTTTGGCAACGTCGATGAGGATCCCCGTGTCCTGCTGTGCATCCTCCGGCAGGGGGCGCTGCGCTTCGTTGGCCAGGGCATTGACTTTTAACAGGAAAGACGCATCATCAACTGCCAACCCCTCCTCCAGGGTTTTGATGGTACTTTCCAGCGAGTCTATCTCTGTGGTCAACATTGCGATCTTTACCACCATGGCCTGTCGTTTAATCCTCTCTTCTTGCTTCAGCTCGGCCACCCTGACGTTTTCCTCCATTTTTAAAAACTCGTGCAGCTCGTTGAACTGCTCTCTCATCTTCCTCTCTGTGTCCACGGCCTGATTCTTTAAGTCTTCACCCGTTTTCTCCCATTTCACTTTCACTTCGCGAAAGTGTTTCACTTTCTCCTGTAGAGGCTTCAGGCGGTCTAGTAGCTGATTTCTGTGAAACTGTGCAGCTTCATTCACCGGCACAAACCTGTGGTGTCTGTGCTGGTTCGAGTCTCTGCAGACCAGACAAACAGGCGTCCGGTCGTTCACACAGTAGAGCTTCAGCCTCTCGGTGTGCAGGCGGCAGACAACCCCCGACTTCACTTCCAGTAAGAAAGCCTCACACAGGTTCTTCAACACCAGGTTCCGAGGTGGTTTGTGAGACCGGGGGCACACCGCCTTACAGACCGGACACAGTCGTGTTCGTTTGGTCTGCCACCATTGAAGCACGCAGGCGTCACAGAAGCTGTGGCTGCAGGGAAGCAGGACGGGGTTTTTAAAGACATCCTGACAGACCGGGCAGGAGAGCTCTTCGTGAGGTACTGACCAGCTGGAAGCCATTTTAATTTGTCCCCGCCTCTTCCTCTTCTTCTTCGCCTTGTGTTTTAAATTGCACGTTGCGACGACGCGGAGCGTCGCCACCTACTGTTGGTTCATAGAGCCCGAGGAGGGTTATGCTTTCAATCGGGTCTGTCTATTTGGCAGCAGGATTACGCAAAAACCACTGAGCCGGTTTGCACCGAACTTTGTGGAAGGTTGTAGCATAGGCTGGACAAGAACCCGTTCAATTTGGGGGCAAAACTTCGAAAATTTACTAAGAATTTTTATTTTCTTGTGTGAAGTCTGGCGGACATTGGTGGCTGTCCGTGCCTTATAATCAGGTCCATATTTTGTAGACGAGTGAAGATATGTTTTTAAACATGTGTTAAGATCCACATGATTGATCCATTTCTTCCATAGTAAGTGTGTTGTAATGGCTGGGCCATCTAAGGAGAGTCAGTCTTGTCCTGAAGTCCCTCCAGCATTGTCTTAGGTGTGTGCTTCAGGTCATTGTCATACCAACGTCGCCCCGAGGCTCAAGACACATGAAGCAGGCTTCCTGTAAGGACCTCTCTGTATTTGGCTTGTTTATCCATCCCTGGATTCTGACTGGTCTCCCTGTCCCTGCTGCTGAGAAGCATCCCCGCAGCATGATGCTTCATCGTAGGGATGACATTGTCCAGGTGATGAGCAGTGTGTAAAGTAGTATTGTAGAAAAAATTTTAAATAATTGGTCTCTTTCACGTCAAGAGCAACAGAGAGAACAGCACACTATTCAATGCTGTCCTGTGCAGTTGCAGTCTTTGTGCCACTGAGCTGTTGCATGTGATGTGAATTTGGTGTCAGTCTGAAAGCATCCTCAATGATATTTACTGCACTGTACAATCACATTTCTTTCAGTCCAATAAAAGAAATAGAAATAATCATAAACATTTAGCAGATTACCATTGTTCTATATTCTATATATAGTAATATTCTAGTCTGCTAGTAAAACACTATTCAAAACAGGGGTGATTGTGTGCTGAAAGACTGACCTCTCCACTTCTTCCCAGCTGTCTTGGATAGAGAAATTTCTTAGAAAAAAGAAAAAAAGACCTAATTCACTTTATGTGGTACAATGTTGCATTTGTTTGTTTTATGGCAAATACTGAATTCAGCACTTTGGGATTGCAAGCAACTCCCAGCAGTGTATTTCTCTTTTTAATTTATTCACTTACTGTTACAACCAAGTGCTTCAGATTGTGGTCTCCCTTCTGTCTCAGAGAAAAAATAAAATAGAAAGAAAGAAGAGAAAGATAAAGAAATACCTTAATTACTTTTTTAATTTTTCATTAATGTATGTACCTGTATGTGTATAATGTAAAAGAGAAGGAAATAAAGTTGGTAATTGACATCAAAAAGAGTCACAATAGCTTTACAAAATAGTGACTGGCTGCACACGGCACTGCGAGAAGAGGAAGCGAAAGTTGCGCAGTTACTAAAGACACAAGTAAGAACACTGTCAGAATTTGAGGCTTCTTACTGCATGGTAGTGTGATGACCCTAAATGACAATATTTTTATATAAAAGTCAAGCAAAATTATTTATTATTATTATTATTTATGATTTATATTCCAACAACCCCACCACCCTCTAAGCTTGTATCTGGCTCGCAGTGACACCCTGTGTCTATGTTAAAATACATCAGAAATAACATAACAAATATGCACTACAAACATTTACACTTCCATCACATAAAAACCTTAATCTGCTACAATCAGGAGGGCACAAACTATATAGTATAGCTACATAGCAGCAGAAGAAAAATAATGGTAAATAACCTTGTACATGAAGGTATCTTAGGTATCTCTAAGTAGGACACAGTTAATTATATAAAAAAGACTGATATGGTAAAACTAAAAAACATACCACTTAACATTGTGTGAGTGAATGCAAGCGTTTGTTTGTGTGTGTGCATATGTATTGTGATCAAGTCAGATGGTCTGATCCTGGTGGAAAGAAACAGCTCACTACTGTCACCATGGAAACAGGCAAGAGGCAATGGACGTGTGTGTCTTTGTGTATGTGTGTAAAATGTGTATGTTGGAAGAGAAGGAGACAGAGAGAATCCCCTATTCTATTCTATTCTGAGCTATAACCCTTCAATTTATAAGTACACAAATCACCATATTACAAGGGTGTATTGTCAGTCTGTGCATCCATGACATTCATATGCCATTATTGTAATTATCATCACACAGAGCTGTGTCAGTTCTATGATGGACTGTAAGTATTTCCATGGTGTTGGAAGAAGCCAAATTCCCATGTAAAGAATTAGACAGGTAGTGCAATGCATGAACATTTTTTGAGAGCAGATAGTGGTCTAGGGGACCTCTTACACAGGCTGTCTTTGCTTTTTGGCATTTCCCCTAAAGGGACAACAGGAAACTCAGGCTAAAGACA
Source organism: Rachycentron canadum (assembly GCA_038496675.1). NCBI lineage: Eukaryota > Metazoa > Chordata > Actinopteri > Carangiformes > Rachycentridae > Rachycentron > Rachycentron canadum. The sequence continues at coordinate 18,412,280 of CM076658.1, forward strand.
CTCAATCAAAATTCAAACAAGCTGAACTCTGAGTCCTATCCAGATGTGTGTGTTCATGTGTTAAATGGCAGAGGAGAAGTTTTCCACAGTATACCTAGAGGTCAAGAAGGTCAAGAAGGCTATTTGCTGGACAATGACGTGCATTGGATTCAGTGTGTGTTTCTTTGCACATGGGTGCATGTGCACATACTGTATATACAACCTGTGTGTCAGTGCATAAATACTGACAAACAGACACTGACGTCACTGGTGATTAATGATCCATGACGATGAAGTCTTACAAAGTGGACACAATGAACACACTGGTCTTTTAAGAAAATGGCCTTTAAAAACTGTATAAATGCAATAACTACTCCTCTCAGGTTAAAACATTCAAACATATCATTTGGTTCGGTATGAATGATTCCATTGCCTTTAGCTTTCCTGTGACTGGAGGTCCAGGCCTGCCATCAGAAAGAGCTGCACTCTGTCTGACCCTGTCCCGCAAACACCAGCAGCATCTGAAGAAAAACGAGGAGTATGTAGGAGACACAGAGAAATCAATTTTGAAATTAAGATCCCATCAACTTGCCATCCAATCCAGTGGAGTGACCTCTTAGTGAATTAATAAATCAGTAACCCAGTCAATCAATTCACCACCTCTTGATTGCCTACAAGTCTTCCAAAGCGTAAATCAATAGATCCTTACGTCAAACAGGGCAAGCTGCCGACTCCTTGATGAACATTACTGGGAAAACGCAAAGTGCATTTGTTTTGTGTCATGGCTGCACTCCTTCTTGTTTATCTATGGTTTACTGTAAGGTTGTCCATACCTAAAGACCTTATAGTAAATGTCAAATAAAAGTCTGACAATCACAAAAATAGAATGGACTGGATAGAACTGGAAAGATTGATTCCCTTCTCCATTTGTAAAGAAATGAACTTTTCTGAGATATGGGAAATCTACATCTAATCTAAATCTAACATCTAATTGAATTGATTGGGGTGCAAACCTGGAACACTGCAGGAGGACAGGCCAAAGGTGCACCATCCTGATACATTAGGAAATGTAATCTGAGAATGTGGAAATGCTATGGCATGGCTTAATGCTGGTGTGGTCCAGAGTCCACATGGGCGTGATCAGCATCTTACAATTCTTCTTCTTCTTCTTCTTCTTATTATTATTATTATTATTATTATTGCTAGTAGTAGTAGCATTATTCTTGTTTGGCCCAAGCAATACTCCAGTAATACTTCTGAGCTTGGAAAGAAATATTGCAAACCTTTTGTATCTGATTATCACAAATTTACAGTATTAAGTGATTACTATTGACAATTCTATACCTGCTGGAGAGGATAGCTTAATAAATTGAACACATGTGCATCAGATCAGAAAGCATCCTTACCCTTTACAGCAAGTGGGGGATGGAAAGGAACCTCTTTTTCACTGCACTCCACTTTATATTGGGGCTAAATTCCAATTTCTTGTGTCGGTGAATGATAATTATATAAATGAACATGTAAATGAAATATAATTGTGATTTTTTTTTCAGTTGTGTATTTTAAAATGTGCTTTTCAACATATTACCAGGCATCCCCTCAAGTGTATTTTTTCTATTAACTAAGAAAAAAATCACAGTATATATATAACATTTTTTGCATCTTGTTGTTTGTTTGTTTCTTTAGCATTGCGTAACATGTTTAGAAAGAATTACTGTGTGTGTGTATGCATGCTTCGTGCATGGGTGTGTGTAGAGTCAGTCTGGGTGTAGATATGCTTTTAAATTCAATAGATCTTCCTGGAAGTACTGGGCAGTGAGGCCATTTGTGAGTGAGGACTCTTTTTCTCACACTTACATACACACACACACACGCACATATATATGCACACACATATATGCACACATCTCTAACAGTCACTGGTAATGGACTAATCCATCACAAAGTAATGTGAAAAATGTGTGTATGTGTGTGTGTGTGTGTTTGTGTGTGAGAGAGATCACTGCATTCTTGGCGTTAATATTGAGATTATACTCATCTGTTACCAAACAACTATATCAACACCAATATTTCTAGGAAGCAGGTCTTTTAAGTAACTACGAGCTAGTGTATGTAATTAAGAAGTCATTCAGAAAGCAGGCTCTGGGTGACTTAGGTAGCTGTGGACCTCTCCTGTCAGTTATATTGTTTCATGATCATCTGATATTTGATATTTACTCAAATTATTTAACAATCTGTTACTGGATAGGCTGTGAAATGAGCAGTGTGATTGCCCAGAAGTGATTCATAATAAATATATAATAAACAGTGATGCTCTTTTTTGCTTCTTGCGCAATGCTGTTGGTACATGTTCCAGTGTATCCAGCACCAAATGTATGCCCTAATGTTTTCTCACCCAAACCCTCTCTTCCTCTCTTTACCCTTGTGCTCTCAATCATTTTGTACACACACACACACACACACACACACACACACACACACACACACACACACACACACACACACACACACACACACGCGCGCGTACATACACACGTGCACACCTTTCTCTTTTCTCTTGATTGATCAGATCCTTATCTGCCTCTTTGACCTCCAGCAGAACCAAACAGAGGCAGCATCACTTTTTTCGTGTTCACTGAAAAGGCTGTGGTACAGATGTGTTAATGAACCTTTTTGTTTAATTAAACTTGTTCTTACCTAAAACACGTGGAATTCATGTTTAGAAAATTAAAATATGTGAAAATCTTGTGGCTGTGTTGTGTGATTTTTCTTCAAAGGTTCAATGACTTCACCAAAGGAAAAAAGAAGATTGTTCTTTCATAATAAAGATTTAACACTTTGTGGTTTGAAGATTTGTATCTTACCAGGTAAGAAAAACAAAGTCTTGTATTTATAAGACCAAGAGATCTTGTTTCTGAACCACAAGATACTCGGCCATATGAGAGTAAGATTTTGGAATTCTGAGAGACCTATACATACCTACTGTATTTGAGTCCATGTGTGAAAATGATGTTTCATATATAGCTTTACATGTGGGATTGTTGTCTTCACACACAATATCTATTATTTCATATCACACAACATATAATGGGTTTATATCAGATATCTCTATGTAAATATTTCCCACGTGAAATCCTTATACACATGATAAACATGTTTATTGTGTATGACGTGATAAATTCACAATGCAAAGGCCATTTTCACAGGAGGCATTTGCAAAATGTTGCAGTAGGAAAAGCACAAGTGTAAATGATGAAATTATTGATGGCTGAATTCCATTTAGCTGTATCAGCTTCAAGGTCTCAGGTTTGTGACTCGCCATCAGTCTGTCATGACTTACTGGGACACTTGGCTAGAACAGACCCATTTTTAATGCTTTTAGTAACACCTGTTCTTTACTTATGATGCAATTTGTCTGCTGTGGCATGTTGTCGTCACACACACTCACACACCAGGCTTCTTTAGTTGATGATATGAGATGATAATGGTTGTACTTTAGTTATGGGAAAGACCTTGAGTCTAACCTGACAATAAGAACTGATCAGACCTCACTTGGGCTTCACCTGTTGCTTAGTTTCCTGGTGTATTAAACCTATACATATAGATATGTGCACAGGATTTGTAAGTCTCTGTGTCAAAATCATTGACTATGTGACACAATTATTTGAGGAGAGTTACACCAGGTGTGCTCACATTGTTGCAAATAGTAGAAAAAACTGAACAGAATGGAAAATTATAAAACTAAGTGTTGATTTATATATGCAGGGCTATCAGTTATTTAGAAGGTAGAAGATATCGAAGATATCAGTGATTCAACCTTAAAAATAAAACAACACACCCCACAGAGACACTCGTTTCATTCATTCTCTGATGAATCCATTTGAGTCCCCCTAAATTAGGAAGAGCTAATTTGACAGGACTATCCCTTTAAAGAAGACCGCTATATGTGGGAACAGTCCATTTCTCTAAAAGGGGGACTCCTTCAACACTTCGTGGGATTTGAGAATTTAAACACAAAATAACAATATTAATGAAAATGGACAGGTCCTTTTGAAATTGCTCCTAAATACCGATATCATAAGACGATTGAAAAAACAACATTCATTGGTTTCAAGTCTGAGCAGAAATGGCGTTCACCCCTTTGGGGCTTTTCTATTTATAACATCAGCTGTTGCAATACAAAGATTAGCTCGACGTATTGTTTCGCAGATGTGGGGAGCACACTCCCATCTGCGGCTAAAGGGCGGCGGTGGTCTGAAGCCGAGAGGGAAAGAGATGAGGAGGAATATGTCGGTGTGAGGACGTTTTCTTTGTGCCCACGACAGCGGAGCTCGAATCGGTGAGTAGCTTTTCTTCTGACCGAAGAGGTCGTGGATGCGTGAGTCTGTGTTCACGGACAGTGCAGGCAACACCTACCGTCAATGTAAAACCCCAGACTCCTCTTAGTGTATCAACAACTTACTGTAGCCCAGCTAACTGTCAGCATTTCGCCTAATGACAGGGCGGTAGAGAGTCAGTGGG
>CM076658.1:18421775-18494940 GCA_038496675.1 Rachycentron canadum
ATATATATATATATATAAAAATATATAGTATAGTATCTGCCAGTTCTTAGCAGGTTAAATCTCACGTTGTTACTCCCTGTCATTTGTTATTCACTGACTCAATCCATTCAATTGTTACATTCAAACATCTTGTCTGGATACACAGGCTTGTCTTGATACATATCAGCCACAAATACCCAGAGACGTAATAAGGGAGGTGACAAATCATTTGAAGAATCCTGAATAGAAAAGTCCCTAACGTCAAAGATGGCAGTTGTATGACACATACCCCACCCCTCCTGCCAAAAAGCCAATTGTAACAGCTGCACCACAAGACATATCAAGCCAGTCATATTGTTGTACTGACACAGGCGTGCAATGGAGATTCAAGACAGTTTCAACTGGATTGCATTATGTAAAAGAGCCGTGAAAGAAAATGTTTTTTTTACAACTTACAAAAAACAAATAACATGACACAGAAGATTGCCGGCTTCAGCGAGAAACCTGAAATGCTGGCAAATTAGAGCTCAAAACAGTAAAATAAAGCCCTATATGATTAGTTCGCAGGTCAACACCTGTCCTTCTTACTGTGTTTGATAAAGTGCCTGCAAATCTCAAGAAACAGGGTGCACTTTGAACACAGTATACCATATTTCATCAAAGTATAGACAGAAAATCCTGTTATTTAGCCATTTTTTAAAGCAAGGAGGACTTGCTTCTTAAGACCACATGAAGCCATAGACTTGCATCACTGGACTTACAGCAGAGACGCAGGGAGAAATTCTGTCCAGTTTGGTTTAGGAGAGGTATAGCATAAATAGAACATGCTTTGATACCATCTACTAATTTATCTCACAATTCATATGCAATCTCCTGAAAGTTACCCAACTTTTTCATCTTTTTGAAATCAAATTTTACAGATGATTGTAGACATCCACATACATTATATCCACACATCTTGGTGACCATTATTTTGATTTAGGCCTAAAGTTGTGACCTCGAAAATAACTTGCCAAGATGGCTGCCATATGGTTCTACTAGTACATTACTAGATGGCGTTTTTTGATTTGTTCGCTCAAATGTCAGTGGTGACAAATTTTAGTTTGATGTGGTTGGAAGGTCTTAGAGGAAAAGAGTCAGATTCCCGATCACTAGTGTTGACACATCTTAACCGTTGTGCATAACACTTTAAGTATGTCTTTAGCAGCCTTTTTTGGCCTGCTTAAACCTTCTGGTTTGTAAGGCCATATAACCTGCCACATTGGTTAGATGACTAACTTTGGTTGGACCCATAGGAAAATTGAGCAAACTTCCACTCCTGAAGGAATCTGGTTTAAACTGGTGTTTGCGGATTATTTTAGTCTCAAAGAATGAGACCTGTGGTGTTTCAGAGAGCTGTCTACCCCACCAAATGCTGACACACCCTGACCTGGCTTGGCTTTGGCTAGGCCACACCATACATCACTGGTGTGAAAACCACAACTGGTGGCAGTTTCTGTGATTTTGTGGTGCGTCTAAAGCTGTGGTGTTTCTGCTTTTCTGCACTGCATTAAAAATCTGTCCAAGACGGTGTCCTCTGAAATAGGATAATGGATTTGACACCTATTTTGTGACCTTGTGACAGCAAGCTAACTAACTGAACGCTGAAGCTTTTTAACATGAAGAATTTAGCTTAGAAATTCTTTGCCCAACCTGGCAGGCTGACTGCTGCAGACTGATTGATTGGCTGGCTGACTGGCTTTGGAAAGGAAGGAAACATCTTCCTTCCCTCCATTGTGCTAGTCAGGAAAGGATGGACTTTGGCCAGCTGACAGCTGTTTCCTGGTGGATGAAGAAGGAATGGGTGTGTGGGTGTGTGGTGGGGGTGTTATGCTAGTACTGAGTGAATGTGTGTTTTTTTTTTTTTTTTTTTGGGTCTGCTTTTGGCTGTTGCTACAGTTTAATGAAATCATAAATCTAAAGGTTTCAGAGTGCAGAGGAATATATGACTTTTATATTCTGATTTGTAACACTGTGGTTGTTTGACTTAAATGATTGCATAAGTGGTTTGCATGTTTTTAACTCAACCTGTAAACGTGTTTACTACAGATCGGGTATACGTAAGGTTACAGTATTTTCTGGAAATAAAGCTAGTGCTCAAATGAGATTTGAGAGCAAACCACTACCTCTTCCACCCCTGCTCTGTTACATTCCACCTAGGTGTTCACATCCCTGTCTTCACTGTCTCAGTTAATGCAGGAATCAGGGGGTTTCTAGCCTGTGACTCAATCACAGCAATGTTTTCAAGCAGCTATAACTAGCTTGATGTCTCAGGTCTTCCTTCCCTCTAAAATTTGCAAAGCTGATTTACAAATATTATAAACAGTGAATTGTTTAACCGCCACGTCTTCTTCCTCTTCTTTGCCTTTTATCCATGGTTTTCTCCCACTGACTGTCGATCTCTGAAGTAGCCTAAGAAGCTGGAATGAGTGTTGTGTTGCTTGCATCACATGAACCCTTCAAAAATGTTGCACAATATCATAACCGGTGGTCAAAAACCTGAGTTGACTGATTCAACCTGAATTTTGTACTAATGCTGTCATTAGCGACAAGTGTATAAATTTAAAGCCACAAGAGATTAAAGTTCATCTGAGATTACCTGGATCACGATTAGACTAACGGTTAGGATACAATATATCACTTTTGGGCTGATTATGATTCAAATTTGAGATTCAGTTTTGTTGGACAGAGTCTGTTGTAGGCCAGTTGTTGGAAGCATGATTGTCAATATGTCGCAGCTGGAGAAAAAAGAATAAACTGGCCAAAAACAGGAAGCAGACGTTAAAATAGTGGCGTTTATGATTTAATTCAACACCATATTGTAACAATTGTAACTTTGTCCTCATGTGAACTTGCTTCCTCTCCCTCACTTCTCTGTTTCCGATTTCTCTCACACTTCTCTCTGGCTCCCCTCCCATATCTTTCTTTCGTTCTTTCTTTCGTAGCTTTATGACCAGCTGTGGTGTGAGCATAAGGTTGCAGGACACATATTAAAGCTCCTACAGTAACTCATTGTCCTTAGTGATTTGAAAAATACAGTAGTACTTTTTATGTTATCATCCAAGCTGACTTGCAAGTATGAAGCGTATTTATATCATTTGAAACTGTTGTCAGTGGATTTTTTATGAGGAGCCTCACTACTTCAGTTGCCTAGAAAGAATACCCTTCTGTTAAACCTATCATATTGTAACAAGATAGATGTTTATTTTTGTGTTCATTGGGCCATAATTACAAACTACAGTTATTCATCTGTGTCGGAGTGCAGCCATCATATTTCTCTGCTGGTTCTGTGGTTTCAGTGGGACAGGGAGAGCAGACGTCATTAGTCTGCTTTCAGCTATTACTGTAGCCCAAAAACAGGCTCACCAAAGCTTGTTTTAGATACTTTTCCATCCAGTTGTGATACTCAGGCTTAAAGTGACTGTGAAAGGAGCCACTGAGGCAGGCAAAGTGAGAATAGTTTTCTATGCAACAGTGCAATATAGCGTGGTGGCTACAGGCCTTTATCCAAGCAGGTTCATTTTGGCAGCTTTTACCTTCCTCTGGCTGTTTATGAAATGCTGAAAATGTCCATATCTTATGGGGTGTTTTATTTTGTCACAATAGCATTCAGGTGTAGTCTTTATGAAGGAAAATTCAGCATTTTCTCTAGCGATTTCATAATAAAAGCCTTTTGTGATTTGCAAGTGGGACGAGGCTAGAGGAAATGTTGGGTTAGCATTAGCACTATCTTATGACAGTGCATATAGCTCCAATGTAATTGTGGGATGGTGGATCAGAAAATAGTGAGACTCATCTGTCTGAGACTAAGAACAGGAACACAGCAGTGGTAGAGACCTCGAAACCAGAGAGGCTCATGTTACACTGAAGCAACTAAAGTGCTGAAAGCTGAACCTAGCAGATCTTTTAGAAATGATGCTTCCTCCCTAAACACCTGAATAATCAGTTAAGTTCAATTATACAGCTCAGCTGATGTAGAGGTTTGACTTGGTATACCGAAGCAGGACGATCATATTATGTGTGGTTAACACTTGCTTTATGGTCACTGCAGAAATTCATCAAGTTCTCACAAGTGGTTGTTAGAAAACAATAGTCAAGTCACAATTGTATCCAGTACAATTGTTGATAAAATTATCATGATAGGTTACTTAGATTACCCCTGATATCATACATGCTGACATCCAACATGTAGATAAACATTTATGATCATATTATATCATATTAGCAAAACAGAATGGGTGTAATCCTCTGTAGTGTGGGTCCTCAATGGATTTTATTTGCCTTGTCCCTTGATTGTGTGGAGATCAGGTCAATAAACTAGTGTCCAAATGATGCAACTCCAGTATAGCACTATAATGAAGGGACTAGAAAGCACTCACTTCTTTGGAAAACACCAAATCTGTTCAAGTAAAAGAGTCAATTGTTGCATTTAAACTCTTCACTTTAATTAAGCTGTTGTCATTCTCTGTTGGGGGCAACTTAAAATCTAACTCAATGATGCCCATCCATGAAAATATGTGTTTAATGAACTTAAATAGTGCTGAACTCTGTATTTTTGGCATCTCTTTTCCTGTTCTTAGTAATATTTTTTCCATCTTCCTGCTTTCCACAACTGCAAGCTGTCTGTTATCTCCATGGTGATGAAAAAGCAGCTTCAACAAAGAACCTTAACACCTCTCTCTCTGGTTTCCCTCTGTCTCTGTCTGCTGCTCCCTCCTCTCTCTATTGTCAATCTCTTTATCTTTCTCTCTCTCTCTCTCCCTCTCTCTCTCTCGGTCCTCCATTTCAGCCCGGCGTGTCACATCAGCCACCTACTAGCCTACTTCCCACCTTTACCACCACTGTAGAGGTAGCCATGGCAACCAGCGCTGTGCCAAGTGACAACCTGCCAACGTACAAACTTGTGGTGGTGGGGGATGGTGGTGTTGGGAAGAGCGCCCTCACCATCCAATTCTTCCAGAAGATCTTTGTGCCAGACTATGATCCCACAATAGAGGACTCGTATCTAAAACACACAGAGATAGACGGGCAGTGGGCAATACTGGACGGTGAGTAGAAAAGTATGTGTGTCTGAAATGAGGCAGGCAGGAGCTGAGAATGATGCTATCTGTTCATGCCCGTCTACTGTTTTATTTATTTTTTCATTTTCCTTTTGGTTTCAGTTACACATGTCCATCATTGACCAATGTTTGAACATTTGTTGTAGTTTCCTACACTGAACAAGCTATGAAATGAGAAGAATTAATGACATTTGGAAAAAAGTACTGTGGGAGAAAAGATGTGTCCTTCCTCTAAAAAACTTCAATTTTCAGTTTGCTAGAAACCTATAAAACTCTGGAAGGAATTAGAAAATAAGTCATCTCTGACAAGAAAACTTTTGGGATACAATAGTTATATTAAGTTAGTCAAGGACTGATGGTGGCCCTCAGGGGAAGATCAATAGGTCACACGGTCAACGAAATCTACAAGGGACTTTCTCTTCAGCTTATGAAAGTGTGTGGATGGAGGTGACTTAACAAAAAAGACTCTTGTTCTGTACTTGCAGAAAGGAGAAAACAGGACTCGGTAACAAAAACTGCACAGATCTCATTGTACAATGATTATTGCAAATAGGATTGGTTTATATTTGTTAGTAAGTAACTGTAGGAATTCTTCAACTGTTGAATCAGGTGTGTAGGTGTTGTTGATGTAAATAAGAAATAGAATAAAGGTACAGTCACCTTTTTCTACGGACTTGAGTGTGCGGCAGTATGATGTAAAGTAATACATCCATGTCCCTCCATCTACCCAGTGTTGGACACAGCCGGCCAGGAAGAGTTTAGTGCAATGAGAGAGCAGTACATGAGGACAGGAGACGGCTTCCTCATCGTCTTCTCTGTAACAGACAAGGCCAGCTTTGAACATGTCGACCGATTCCATCAACTCATACTACGGGTCAAAGACAGGTAGGTCTGCGCACAAACTCAAGTAATATTTGGGAATGTTTCAGACATGTCAATTGACTCTTAAACATTGTAACCCTGTGATTCAATTCAAAAGACTGACTGTTGTCTAAGATTCTTAAGTCTCAACTCTCTGAAAATAACCAAGCCCAATCTGACATTTTGATTTCTAAACACTTTAAAGTCATCATTTGATCAGTGTAGATGAGAAATATGCCATGACATCTGCTTAACTTCCCCTTTCTGTGTAAGAAACATGCTTTTTTTTTTTTTTTTTTTTTAAAAAAAAAACAACCTTTTAGTTATATTTATTGGTTACATACAATTTTTTTCACCAAGGTAGTTGTTGTGATCTAGGAACGCTGCATCCTCGGTGAAGTAAGTCAATCATCAGAGTGGTTGCAGCTGAATCAAGGCTAGGTTTGTCCAAGTCAACCAGATTATTGGGAAGTGAAAACAGAAAGCACCTAAAATACCCAGTACAGTCAACCATCACACTGAATAACTATGGGTGCACAACTAACTACAGTAAATGAAAATTACTAACCAGAAAGGCAGAAAGTTATTAAAAGAATAAACTCTCTCTGATGTAATTTACAGTTATACAAAAATACTAATTTGGAGATTTATTTACAATTGGACTAGTCTGCTGACCTTTTGAGTACTTTGAAGGCCCGGTGAGCTCAACCATATCATCATCTGCTCTGGTCTGATTTGACAATGTGCATAATGCATTCAATGACAAATACACCACACACACACACATACACACACACACGAATATAAATACCACTTACATTTACTTAATGCTCCCTTGTCACACACATTTATCCTCAGAATGCCAGTTTTGCCCTGCCTCGGTCAAGACAGTTTTGTTGACTCAGCAGTAACTCATAGTATTGTTGCATCTTTCAGGGTGATTAAGGATCAGGATCAGGAATTAAGGAATTGGCCCAGGATCTCTGCTGTGCTTGACCCTCTAAAGCTACAGGCCAGCTGGGCCAAACATCAGATTTCTTTCCAAAACAACACAACTGTGTTGTGAAAGTCAGTTGTGAGAGACGAGAAGTATCTGTTCTGTGCTGACAACGGCCAATAAAAGCGAGCTTCAGATGGAAAAATAGAAAATAGATGCTAGAAGTTAGAAAGCTGCTCTCTGTCCATATTTGGTGGTTTTCATCTGTAGCTCACAGGAATTGAAGCCTTTCAGAAACCTGACACCTCACAGACAAGTGTAGGACATGATGCTCTTTGTCTTTCCTTTAAAAACAGTTCAAATGGTACCTGAGGTTGTATTGTCACTTGTGTGTTTCTGTCTCAGGGAGGCCTTCCCCATGGTGTTGGTGGCAAACAAAGTGGACCTGGTCCATCTGAGAAAGGTCACCACTGACCAAGGCCAAGAGATGGCTGCAAAACATAGTGTAAGTAGTGAACCTTTTATTTAGCGCTAGACCTTGACTTATTTGCAGCTTCCTGCATTTTTATTATGCATATCTTTAACTAAGTTTTCACAGTTTTTCCTGTGTGTACTACAGAGACTAAATCATCATTCGTTTGATTTAATTTCCACAGCTGGACCATTGTATCTTAGCGCTAAGATACAATAAGTCCACACACAGTAGCACCTAATTTTTTGTAGTTTAACACCTTGATGATTCAGACTGATACTAGTTGAGCTCACGCTGTAATCTGCAAAGCACATCCCTTCCTTGTAGCACACACCAATTACACTGATCAGAGAGAACTATTCTTTACACAATGCCAGAATCAGAAAGCATGCAAACTTTAGGAAGGTATTGTAGGTTATTGTAATTTTCTGTAATGTCTGTAATGTTATACTGTAGCTCTAGGATATATTTATCTTATCTTTTGATTATTATTGTGTGTCCATTGGATTCAATACCATTGTAGTCATGTAACCTCAACCTCCAGCATCAGCGTTGCTGTATTTGCTTTGTCCCAGTGTGTTGAATGAGTTTGATCAATGACAGCTCACTGTGACACGTCGTATATTTTTTCTTTTTTATTATTGTTCATTTTCTATTCTGCTGGATTGAAGGGCCCTTTTTTAATTTTTCAGATTGTAGTGTTCATGTGTAGCCTGGCATTGTCACATTAGTCTCAGTGTTTGTCAGGGCTGAAGTTGAATTATTGATTGTGGTCAGCAATGTTTCCAAATCTTTTCTGACAACTGTTATTTCTGACTCCTGTTGTTTCTAAGACATTGCTATTAATTGTATTATGTCTTCCCATTCTGCAAATTCCTATAATTTATACAGTTTTTAAAAAAAAAGTTATTCAAGCAGAGTAATCGTGTCATGTTTCATTGGCCTGTAACTCAAGAAAAAAAGCTATAATGCCATGTGTCTATTTGTGATGTTTCTGTTTTCTTCTTCAGATAACTTATATCGAAACCAGTGCTAAGGATCCTCCAATGAATGTGGACAAAGCCTTTCATGAGCTGGTCCGTGTCATAAGGTAATTCCCGGTTCACCTTTTTTCACTTTTTGCACAACAAATAATGTAGAATACATTCACTTGCAGTAAAAGATGTTAAAGCGAGCAAAATAGTTTCAACTTCCACTGTGTATTTCACTTACTAAGAGGTCAGAGGCGCTGAAAGAGTGTGACATTGGTATGTGAGGTTAGTGAAATTGTTTTGAGGAAGAGTAGAAAAGGAAAGAAAAATCCCAGAGCTATTTCCTGTCTTGACACATGTAATTTCAGAAGAATTTGGTTTATGTCCATGTTTTCTATGTGGTCACATCCTGTTTTAAGGACTTGCCTTGTTTCAAGGACCAATAAGCAACAAGTAATCACGTTATAGTATTTTAGGACTTAAATACATAACCATAGAGGTCTGCTGCGTTCACTCCCTCATGAAGAAACTCTCTTCTTTCATATTGAACCAAAACTGTGGAGTCAATTGATGAATCAACATTGCCCTCTTGTGGTCAAACTGAGAAAGCCAGTTGAATCGGAAGTGGATTAAAACCAAATCATTGTGAAGCATCAGTAGAAATGTACTTCTGTAATTTCCATTTGGCTGCCTTAAAACAACTTTAACAACATATACTATATGTTCTAACTCTAGTACAGCTCATTTTGTATAGCTGCCACTGTGACTGTGATCTACAACAGCTGCTGCTGGAAAAAATGCCATGAAGCAAGAGTAAAGAAAAATATAATGGCATACATAGGGACAGGTGCATACCCTCTCCAAAACTGACAAAACTGATTTTACAAGATTATTGTTCAGTTTTGTACTTCTGCTTTGTTCTTCTATCACCACACCAACAGACAACAAGTCCCAGAGCGAAACCAGAAGAAGAAAAAGAAGATGAAATGGAGAGCAGAACGTTCCACAGGTTCCCACAGGTTCCACTGCGCCATATTGTGACCTCCCGCATCCGCTTTATTGTTCTTAACATACACACACCCACACGCACACCTACATACCTTTGGATGTCAGGGAACTCCCCAGCAGTGGTTAGCTACTGGAGCACAAAAGGAAGGTGGAGGGGGGGGCATCGCTGAAGGGCTGGATGGATCCAGGGACACAAGGACAAGTGAATCTATAATATTAGACTGATGTCCCCTCAGCCCTTCACAATGCCTTGGAACGAGTGCTATCTCCTCCTCTCCTTAATCTATGGTCCCCATCGAAGATCTTTTGATCCCGCTCATCTGTATTCAACACAGAAGAGCAGTGTCAAAGAAATGTTTCTCAATCAAGTGTAATTGTTGAATTTATCATTGAATGTGGCACAAGACGACAGGCTCTGAGGAAGAAACAACAGATATCAGAATCACCTGGACATTGGAAGGAGGAAGGAACAGCGAGGAACAAAATAGCGCCTCATGTTTTACAAACCTCCCACAACCTGCTGGTCATCACTTTTCTGTCCTCGCACTCCTACGATTTCTCTGAGAAAAGCACCTGTGAGATCTCTAGATAGGTTGTCTGTGTTCACTCTTTGTCGAGTGTACATCATAAGGGCCTACTGAATGAATATGAGAGCAGCGACAGTGATTTTGTTTTGTTCCCGTAGTGATAATAGATATTGTGCAGTGTTGTCGATGAGTGAACTGCCAGTGCTGTGAGTATAGCGTGTACCTCATGGTCATGAGATGCTCTGGCTGTGAGATGTCAGTTCAGAGAGGATGGAAGGACGTGTTGTTGCAAGTGAAAGAAATGTGACGTGATGCTGAGAAAATGTGTCATATAGATTAACAGATGAATGCTATGGCCATATCAACTTGTTGGTGTTTAAATATTATAATTGTAAAGGAGAGTAAGATTGGTTGGTGTATGTGGTTACACTTAAACGTAAACAGGGTTTTTACCAACACTGAGCTGTCAGCAGCCATGTTTACAGACACTCTCACAGAGGATTATTTTCCCATGAATACAGACATCAGAGCCACTTTACAAATTAATTATGGTTTAGGTTGCCTCTTCAATCATTTTCAATGGCATGATGTGTGCAGTCTTCATCAGTACTGTATGAAAAATAGCCCTAACTGTATATATATATTTTCATTTTTAGTCTTAACAGAATCTTCAACACAACAAGTTACTTTCCATGTTTTTGTATCTAAAAATAGAGAAAATTACAATTATATTTGTGATTATAAATAAATCTAATTAAAGGTGGCAATGTAAACACATTCAATGCTGTTTTAAAAAGGGTCTGTAGAAAATTCTTAATGAAATAGAATAGATTAGATATAATGAGAGCTTCATGTTTCAGAGCTGAAACAGGCTGGAGAAGCTGATTTGCACTGGCCACTAACCAAAATAATGTGATGTCACTTTATTTCAATCTAGGGGCTTTTCAGACTGCACCACTGAAATCAGGACTGTGTGCTTAAGATGAGTGGCGCTCAGTAAAGGACAATACGCCTTCAGATTGGAGATTTATACAGTATACTGTAGCGCTGGGACAATATCAGAGTGAGAGAGCCTTCTGGACCAGGCAGATAAAGCCATGTTAACCCAGCTACAGACTGTGTTTAGTTGTAGGAAAACCATACACTCGAAGCAACAAAACATTCAGTATCTTCATGTTTGTAATCTTGAGGTGGATAGGAATGTACCATTTAATAACCTATGAAATGGCTTGTACTGTTAACGCACTAAAGTTTCGGTGGACAACTTTTTTTGTCTGGAAGAATACCGTCTCTTGAAGGAATACATTTTTGCACTTTTAATACAATTTCTGACTTTCCTATTGGCATGTTGTTTTCTGTTCAAATCTGTAAGTGAATCGAAAGGCACGGTCAGACTGATTTGAATGTAAACTCAAACAACAAAACAAGCAAATAGGTGATTAGCGTTGTAGCCCTGCGTGCCTGTGTATGCCTGTTGCCTTGGCGATGATTGTAACAGAGATTAAATAAGTTTGAATTGAAACACTTAATAGGAATCGAAAGAAAAGTTCCATATTACTCTGTTTTAAATTAAGAAAGTTAAGTGTGAAAAATCTCATGTATTGACTGGCATACAACTGCACCTCAGCATGAAAATGGAAAATCAACCTCAGCAAATGATGGAATACAGTATCAATCTACATCTACTGTTAAAGGGACTTCACCAAGAGTTTCCAGAGCAGGACTGAAAACATTGAAGTGCTGATCATAGAGCAATGAAGCAACAGACTCTGGATTGTGGGGGAGGAAAAAGAAAAAAACAAACAAACAAACAAAAAAAAAAAACAGAATGTGTTTGATGAAATGTTGCATCATGTATGTTTGATACCATTTTGTATTATTGATATGAATTATTGATATGATTCTTGCAAAGTGTTTTTCAAACAACTGAATAATTTATTACTGTCTATGTTACCTCAGCGTGTCCCAGACCTGGACAAAAAAAAAAAAAAAAAACTAAAGAAAAAAAAAAACCTCCCCTGATTTCTTTTTTTTCTGTCTTTTCTTTTTTGGTTTCTTTGAGACTCTTATAGATCTATGATGAGACTCATATAAAGAGACTTATAATGTTTTGTGGACCAAGATGAAGAAACTGGTCCTGAGCTACAGAAAAAAAAGGACTGGCTTTATTGGAGCTAATGTGGACGGCCCCGCAGTGAAAACTCATCACACAAGGGTCAAAGCACGAAAGGTTTTCAGTACGTTTCATTCTTTAATGTGAAATTCCTTCAAGTAATAGTTCAGTGTGTTGGGAAATGCATCTAATTACTGTCCTGTCAAGAGTTAGATGAGAAGGTTGGTACCTGTCCTTTATCTGTATGTTTCGTATGAAGCCACACGCAGCAACAGGTTATCTTATCTTAGCATAAGGAGTGGAAATGGACTGAAAGGTAACAAAAACTGCAAACCAGCACCTCTAAAGCTCATCAATTACTGTCCGCACAAGTTTGGTTTTACATTGGTTTATGCCTCGGAGTCTTCAGACAGAGCTCGGCTAGTTGTTTCTCCCCGTTTCCAGACTTTATGCTAAGCTATGCTAACCAGCTGTTGGTTACTGCACAGACATCAGAGTGGTATCAGTCTCATCTATCTCCTAGCAAGAAAGCAAATAAGTGTCCTTCCCAAACTATTCCTGAAAGCAGACCATGTTCTTGTTACTTTTCTCAGATTAGTCATTGTGGCTGGTACAAATAAACCTGCTGATTTTATATATTATGACAGTTTTATATAGTTGACCCTGGATTATATGTGAGCTAAATTGAGCACTTCTGTTTTCAGTGATTGGAGCGGTAGCATACAAATGGACACCAAATATTGTTGGGTTTATGCAACTGATTTGAGTTGTGTATATCCTGAACCTTTGTCAGTATGTAAAAGGGCCATGTATACAACAACAACAAAACAAACAAACAAACAAAAAAAAACACTTGGGGTTTTCATACCAGTTGTGTAATGTGTTTTTTGGACAGGTCTGTTGTGTTCTAACTGGCTGTGTCAGACTGAGGAGCTAGACGAGGCACAAACAAACTGTGGCCTTCTTATCTAGCCTCAGGGTTCGATTATATTTCAATAAAAAAACAAGTATTGTGACTTTACATGTTTGACTCCTTCATTTTTTGTTGGATGGTGTTTACGAGATATTAACATGCAGAACCACGCACCAACTCAGCGCTGAATAAGCCTGTGATCAAAGCTGTGTTCAAAAGCCACGGTGAACATGGCCACACGTGTTTCGAGAGCCAACTTGCTTGTTCAGCAGAAGCTCCTCTCATTAATCTTCAGAGCCGTCAAGGCCCATTGAGTTTGGCATTGAGAGCGCTGAAAGCTCCATCTTGCCTCATTGATTTCAGCCCCTCTAGGAAGTGAGGCAGTCGGGCAGTGAGCAGATACTGCATCCCTGCTAGTGATTTATATTCCTTGTTTCTTACAGAGTAAAACATGGGGAGGGTCTTAGAGTGAGATGGTTATTGAGAGAAAGGGTGTAACTTTTACCATTAGTGATGAATCAAGTATAAAATTCAGTTCCCTCACCATATGAGCACCAAAAAAAAAAAAAAAAAAAACAAACAAAAAAAAAAAGCAAAATCTCTATCAGCAGATGTAACAAGACGTAGATAAAAGTACCGGTACAAAAGTTTCTGTGCTCCCTCTGAGTGCTATTGGAGGATTTAACCACTAGGGGTCAGCACTTTCCTGATTACTTGCCCTCTTGCTTCACTTGGGGAGTAAAAGCTCGGCCAAATAAAAATTCCAACCCATCACAGATGTGACAGAGTTGACATCAAACAAATCACCAGATCAGTTCCTGAAAACAATGAATTTTATTCAATCATTTTGTTCTCCCTGTGCCTGTGTGGGTTCTTACCCACAGTCCAGAGACATGCACATCAGGTTAATTGGTGTCTCTAAATTGCTATAGGTGTGAATGGCTGTGATAGACCAGTGACCTGTCCTGGGTGTAATGGTGGCTGGGAAAGGCTCCAGCCCTGTGAGGACATGTGGGATAGATAATGGATGGATTTTGTATGTTAAATGAAAACAAAACAAAACAAAAAATTAAATAAGAAAAAAAAGTACATGTTTTTTTCCCCAATAAATATGGCATAAATTGAATTAATCAATATGAAGTTTGACAGCAGCAAGATGTTCAGCATAATGAAGACATTTTGACAGGACACACTTGTTGACTGACTGGCAGATATTTTGGTGACACACTTTGTGTAACCTTTGTGTGGTGCTATTTCCCAGCTCCCACCGACCATGCAGAACCACCTCATGTTAAAGCATGTGAAATCATAGGGTCTTGGCTGGAAAAGGCTCATGCCACCACACTCTCATGGTCTATTACAACACTTCTGCTTTTCAATGACAAGGTGCTAAGTGTAATCACATCTTGCAGATACACTTCATTAATCTCACACTGGATGCTCATTTCATGTGTTATACTTAATTTCTCCCTCGACCAGGCAGAAACTTCCTGGTCTCAGTTCTCATTGTACAGCAACCCAGATCAGCTCTATCATTAATCATAGTTACGTCATACCTGGCACTGATTATACCAGTAACTGGCGTGTATTTGTTTTACTCTTCTTCTACCATCTTTCACAGTCAGCATGGGGTCATTTGGGGCTTTAAGTAAAGCTATACTTTATCGCACATTCGTTTTACCGCTACAACCAGTCAGGCTTTCATTTTCAAACCATTTCAAAAGGAGATGTGTCTCATGCAGTCATGCAGGTCAACAGTGGATGTGTGTGAAAGTGGGATTGCACAGATAAATGGTGTATTGATGCTCAAATGTACTGAAGGAGAGAGTTGCTGTGAAACCATTGAATAAAGGCAAGGACTGTGAGTGGATGTGTATGTAAGGATTTAATGTGCATAGCTGACAGAATACCTAAAAAGCATGAGCTCAACAACTATTTATTCAGATTGTGTGTGTGTGTGTGTGTGTGTGTGAGAGAGAGAGAGAGAGAGAGAGAGAGAGAGAGAGAGAGAGAGTGTGGAAAGCATTGCTTTAGGTCCAAAATACTAAATAGGACCCCAGCTGCTTTAGCAACATGAAAATTGTGAAATGTTTCACAATGTTTCTTTTGTTCCATTATTTTTAACTTTGTGCCACATTCAATAACAGCTTGATTATTGTGAATACAAAAAGCACTGTCACTGAAAATGGAAGCTGTAACATGTGACTTCAAGTGACACACAAAAATAAAGGCGGCATGTGAAGACAGCGGTGCTGACCGTGATGTAAACAGGTGTACAAAATGGGGACAGAGGAAGAAGTGGGGAAAGAAAGAAAAAGCCGGAAGCATTATACAAATCAGGGGTGAGATAAGTCAGATAATTATCAGGATGGAGCTGTGAGGGTGTGGGTTTCCTTTCATGGCCTCCTAAAATTAGAGGGGAGAGGTAATATGGAGAAAAAAAGAAAGGCAAAAACATGAGGGAGAAGGGTAGAAGTCAAGACCTCTTATTAGACAGTTTACCTGACATCAAACCTCTTTAACTGAAGAGACATTAAGAAAAAAGCGTGAAATTCAAATCTAATGAGGAAGAGAGAACACATGGTGCTATCATGCTGGTGTCCCTGGAGCACCCCTTTAAATTTAAAAGGGCAACCATCTCCATGTCTATGTGCTATATTTGGCAGCATTTTAGCTCAACCCAGCTGTCTACACAGACCACGTAATAGTTCCTGTCTAGCTCGTGCTATATATATGCCTATAAACTTGACTATAAGTCTATTTTCCACTCTTTTATGTGATTTTGTCTTGATAGGCTGCCTGGATGTTTCCTGTGTAGACAGACAGACAGACAGACACACACACACACACACACACACACAGGTGTTGCTGCTCCTTCTGCTACTCAGCTAGCATGAATCTTACTTTACCCCTGTGAAGACATGGTGTGGGAACCTCTATGTAACTTTTTAAGTGAGAATTGCAAGGTCGAGGTGTGCCTGTCCTGGTCAGGAACGGCATGAATTCAGTGCTCTGAACCCTGCAATCCTCACAGCTGGCCAGCATGCACCAAAAATCTCTGCCAAAGCCCCGTTACCAGAGAGTGTGAGAGTATGTTTGTACATGGGAGTGAGATCTCGGCTTCATCCAGGCTCATACTCACTGGCTCATCCAATTCCAAGTTTCAACAGTAGAGCTCTTGGGGGTGCATGCAAATATTTTCAGAAATCCTCCATCACCTTGCAGCAATGAGCCGTTAAACAGTTTTTGCTCTGATATATGTCTGTCCCAATGAGGTTATTGCAAGTCTGCCAGATGTTATTGTATTACCTAACCAATTCATTATTCTTTTAAATAGTTCAGCTACTCCTCTTTTCTTTCTTGTATTTGATATTTGCAAGAGACGTAGTAGTGGTTATGCAGCTTAAACAAATCTGTTTCATATTTTTGTGCTTGCAACTCATTGCCCAACTCATTGCTATGCAGCAGCTCTGTGAGGCTGCACATTTGCACACTAGTGCTTTGAACTAAACGCTAACATGAACATGCCCTCATGCTGTAAATGACAACACTAACAACCAGATCCGCCATCTTAACTTTACGGAGGAGGTGGGGTCTGTGGTACCTTAACTCATCATTCTGGAAGGAATTTTAAATGTTGTTAAATTACAGGATGTGGTTTGTGATAGATGGTGGTGTGCCAGAGGCGATGATATTAAATACTAGTGCCACAGGCCATTTAACCCTGTATCCTTTATAAAAAAGCTTATAACAGCCTATTTGTTGAGTTTATGGGTATGACTCTTAAGGAGTAGGAGAATATGAAGGAAAGATCCACTTTAAAATATCGTGTCCACCCACTGACCAGGGCAAGTAATATTATAATCACCCGACTTCTCCTAGAGATACAACCCTGTTTGAATTGTGTGTGTTACCATAGTGACTTTTCTTAATAGCACTAAACACTAAGCACACCTCAGTCTGGTGGGAGGATCACTGCAGGTGAACCTGATGATGGCACTACTTTTTAGGGATTGCAAAATTATTACTGTTGGATGCTGTAACATGCTGTAACTGTACTAAATGTAATAGTTGTTGCCAGGGATCTTCCCGATGTCCCCGGGATTTACTATATCCTCTGGGGACCATGAATGTCTGAAACAAATGTGCCAAATCCATCCAATAGAGAACAGGTAGAAATGGGTGTTCACAATTTCAAATTCACAAAAAAAGTTTTTAAGATCTTTAGCACAAAATAAGAGTTAGACTTATCAATATAACAACACTGTATTGCTGTGTTTATGTGCAGTCCATATGACAAGATTTCAGATGAACACATGGAGTACTGATTACACATGTGGAGGTGTATAATAATAATTATAATTCTACAATCCAACCTCAAAATTATATTAATATGTCCAAATTCCCTTAAAGGAGTGTAGATAGAGTGATTTAGAGTAGATCTTCAGATTTTGTGACCTGGTGGGTTCAGCAGACCTGTCTACGACCAACTGAAGACTGAGCTATAATAATACTGCAATATTTAGGAAATAGGTACACAAATGAATGGACAAAAGAAGCACGGATGAATTAAATATATTGGGCTTTGGTTACAAGGACAATACTTGTTTCAGGAATCAATCCATTATTGGAGTGATTTTTTTAATGACATTTTTTCACAACATATAATATCTATTTAAGCAGAAGAAATGGCTACTGCTGGATCTTCTGCAGCAACTCAACAGAAACTCCTCTGTCTCTGCCACATAATAAATGTTATGAATATAAATTGTACTCATAATGGCAATTGATCTATATGTAAAAAAGGCTGATGTGTTTAATTGGGATGTTGCTGGTTTTCTTGGACTTACATTATAGTAAATTAAATATTTTAGGGTTTGCATCATTGTTTCTGACAAAACAATCATGATGTCAACTTAATTAACCGATAAGGAAAATAATTTTGTTGCAAAGTTGCAACCCTGATTTATATAATTTATTGTATAGTTCTATGCAAATTATCATACACATTAATACTAATATACTTAGACTGTATAGTTCACATACTAAAGCTGTAGGAATTGTGCTACGTGAATTATTTTGCAAAAATATCTGCGCAACTCTTGCAAAACCGAGGAATTGTATATATTTTATATGGCCTTAAAAATAGAAACCTTTGATAAACAATAAAGTTCTCAAGTCCTTCTTCTGTTTGTTTTCAAAACTGATCAAAATAAATTTACATTAATTAAAAGTAAATTGTGTAAAGATAGTTCTAATCACTATCTGCAACTTGTTGAAAATCATCTGATCATCAAAGAAAGGAACATTGACAAGACATGCTCCAAATAAACTTTTATTCAATAGGAAAAGGTCTTAATTTCATCAGTATTCAACCAGGACTGGGGCCCTAGTTTGAGGTGGCAACATTAGCATATAAGACAGTATCGTCAACATAAAAATGGACATTGCAGTGCTCAGTTGGAGAATAAATAATATTTGTATATAGAGGGCAAAGTCAGGGGCATAGGTGTGTGAAATTTTAATTTAATGCTCTCTATGGAGTATCTGGTATGTGAGTAGTGAATGAATGAGGGAGATGGAAACAGTTTGAAAGTAAACTGAAACTGACCTTATCCTAGCTTTAGCCAAATCCAATGGAAGCTTATCATATCAAGAGATACATGAACGTAGAATCATGGAAACAGAGGTCCAGAATGGAATATGGTACATGTATGTCTCATTTCCTAATATCAGACAGATATCATATAGCTGAAAATTATATCATAATTACAGCACAGAGGATGTAGATTTTGACATTGATGGTGTAAGTGATTTTCACAGGCAGGCATATCATGATGGTAATGATAGCAATAATTGAAATATAAAAGAAAATTCACTGCTTTTCATTAGCTGTTATGTACCATATAAACTTTGGTAAAATGCATAACCTCGTCTGTTCCATTTTAACTTTTTGATTGTTTAATTTCATGAGACACAATCACACAAAGCAATGTGGGATTTATTGTGTTTTGTTGTTTGTTTAATTTGTTTTAATCCCTCACGGTGCTTTACTTTGAAGGACCAATGACTTAATTATCCCATTTAATACTTTAAAGGATGTTTTAACCTTTCTTTAGACATGTCTACTAAGTCATTTTGGTGGGAACAGCCTTCTATTTTGTACTGTATTTTAGGTTATGCTGTCTTTTTTCTCATGTGTTATCATAATTAAAACGAATGCAGAGAAAAAAACTTTGTTAAATTTAAGATGTGAATGTGGAAATGGAAGATCTAAAACAGCAGAGATATTAATATTCTTTTCAAAAGCAACTTTGTAATGAAGCATTTTAACTCTTTCTTCAGTTGTTTTATCATGATTTGCTGCAAATCATGGAGGAGAGCAAATTAGGAGGTGAAATAAAGATTTCATGTATTAAATGTTGATCTTATGGTCTGTGGTCATATTACAGGATACAGAAATGCTGCCCCTCAAAACCTATTTTCATCCAATAAAACGTTTGTGACACAGGGCCACCTCTTGCAGATGCACAGGCAGACCAATGATGAGAAAACTATTCCCTGTGGACCCGTAGGCACATAACAGCACAACAGTTAGTCATCTTCTATTCAGGTGCAATGACAGACAGGAAAAAAATTTAAATGATCCAATGAATAATCTACAAATGATCTAATTCCTGCCGAGTGAAATTTGTTGAAACATTTACAATACTCAACCTCAAAATTTATAAGACACCTAAGCCAGTCCCTTCTGGCTTGGAAAATGAAAGACTACATGACTGAGAGGAAGGCCAAGCTAGGAGACTTTCACAGGATTTAAAGGGAATCTCTTTAAAGACGAAAGGAGGATAAGATGCAGGTGAAACTATTAAGGCTGGGGCAGAAGATCACACTGGTGGGAGACAAGAAGTGAAGGATCTGCAATAAAGTGGAGGGGTGAGTCACAGAAGATAAAACCCTAAATGTGTGAATGAAATAAGGAAGACAACTTAGGAAACAAAGTGAGTCATGACAGAGAAGTAGCTAAGAATTGTATTGCTTTCAAGTGGGAATTACATTTTTTCCCTGTAATTGGAAATAGTGGGATTATCATAATTTCTGTGATATGACCATTAATGTGTGGGTCTGCCATGATGTATTTTACATTACAGGAAACTTTAATAACAAACAAAAAAGTGGCCTTTCTGCACCGTGAAGCCTTTTGGGAGTCTATCAGGAGTAATGCCTCATCTGATTTGAGGTTTTAGGATTGATTAGACGTCCTGGTAGATGTTAAGACCAGGTCTTGTCTCCTAGATTTTTAACCCATAAAATTCAGTTTCAGTTAGTGTCGGACACGGGTCCAGAGTTTATGTTCGAATAATAACAGGAGGAGGAGTATTGAAGAATTTGTAAATCATCTCCAACCCCAGGGGAAGAGCACAGGCCCAGAAGGAGGCGGGGGAGCAGGATCTGTCTAACTATTGATGTGCCCAATAACCAGAAGGAGGAGGTCAGAGGGACACAGGAGCCCAAGAGGAGAAATAAAAAGTCAGTGGTTTTTTGTAATGGGTGTAGTGTGCCTGGTAGCATGGAAGTAGGTGTCATGGGTGCTTTGTATGCAATCATTGCAGCTTGCAGAGTGTGCCAGTCCCACTGAGGTTCACTCTGGGGGTCATTAAGTATCGTATGAGCTGAATTATAGTGTTGTTGGTCACTGAGAAGACATTTGTGCAGATTTGGCCCCATAGCTTGGCACTGGGATTAATGGTTAATCCTTGTTGCCAATTCAATGATGGTACAGGTTTGAATGCCAATTTGTATATTTCAGAGAGGAATGTTGTTGGAGTCTGGAATTAATGCAGGGAGATCTAAGTCGCAGATTTCTGTGCTGATGTTTGTTTGAAGATTTAATTGCCACCTATTCAAAAGAGTGTTTGGTCTGTGTCATGCATTTTTAAATCCAAGCAGGAAACAGAGGGTTGGTTTTCCTTATTTAAAAAAGATCTAGGTTATTCCGGGTGGGGATGAAAATTGATAGTGAAAGTGTGCAGTTTATGATTTTCCCTCAAATTGTCAGACTTGCTGCTATTGTTAAATAATTATGTCTGATTTTAGTGGCTGAGGAAGAAAAAGTCTATCGTTTGATGTTATTGTACAAGGTTTAGTCTGTGTTTCTTTGTCTGACTGTTTGGGTTGAGTGCAAGAAGATAACTGAAAAAATAATGGAGACATACTAAGACATTCTTGAATGTAACCATTACAACACACTGAAAAACATTCATTTCCTCCTACATGCACCATCTCTTAATAGATGGTTGACTCAGTGGAGCACCCAACTTTACACCCAAGTTCAAATTATCCAGTCCTGTTGCTTCCTGAAAATATTCAAGGATGCCCCAGTTGGATGAGAAATTCAACGACATCTTACAGAATTAAAAGTTCTTGCTGATATAATTACACAGTCTCCAGGTGAGCGGCCTCAGATAAAACTATTACCTGTTCCTCTTATTGCATGTCTGTCATGTAAATTATCCTTTACTTCATCATAACCTGTAGTTTTTTAATTCTCTTGAGTGTTGTTTTATTAAAGATAGTTTGACTGTAACACAAAACCAATCCCAGCTGACACTGGGAGAGGACGGGTTGCACCTGGACAGGACCTTAACTCATTTTTCTCATGAGTGATTTTATGTGGACAATTACAAAGACATTAAGGATATTGTGGCCAAATGACTCAATAACATGTATTTAATTTACTTTCACAAATTAATCTACAACAATTTCAGAAAGGTTTTTTGCCCACTTCCCTGGTGTAGGATATTAAGATTCTTTTTCTGTCTTCTCTGTCTTCAGTAGCGCAAATGTGCTGTTTGAGGTCCAAAATGTAAATGCAGTTGCAAACACTAAATACACTTGAGGCAAACTTTCATCTTTCTTTCACTGACATTGGAATTGACGTTCTCACACACAACTGAAAGGTTCCCTATTGTATAAAGTGAGATTTTCATGTCTTTTCTGATTATAAAGCAAGTCTAAATTCTAAACACTGTAAAAATATGCAGCCCTCAAGACTTCTGCAACTTTATGATGCCACAATGAATCAGTGCCCTCAAAGTTAAAAGACAGAAAAATGTGGAGGAAATATTGAAAATGTTGGCTTGTCAGGGGGTCAATATATAGTTATACAGCCTTCCCAAACTGTAACACTAGAGACTAATTGCTAAAGTTCTTTACTGAAATACCACAGCATTTTTGTTTGAGTTTGAAAATATACTTGTCTTTTTTTCCCTTTCTGTGTTCTTTTAGTTCATTGTACACTGAGTGATAAATTTTATGGGGGAGAGCACATACAGTTACAGTTTTTGTACATTACTTATTCTGCTGAATGCAGTAACACAAAAGAGATGTTTATCTGGATATGGATGTTGAACTTAGCCCAAAAACTACCTGAAACCCAACATTAATAAAAAAACACCACAAACACATTGGTGTTAGTTTTGCATTTGTGTTATACTCAATTTTCAATCCATGGATTTTTTAGTGTGTATAGATTATTTTTATATTATACAGGTGTTTATGTTTGTTTATGTATATGATCATGTTTATGTTTATGTGTGCGCAAACATTGATCTCCACGGTTGTTATTCAAGGCTATAACATATACGCTAGATACGCTAAAAGGTGACCAGTGACAGTGTCTTGCTACTCCCTTTCCTGGGCTTTGTAAGTAGCCTCCACAGTCTAATACTGCCATGTAATACTATGGGGACAATATACTCTGCTCACAGTACAAGGCTTCACTGTTTTCACTGTAATACAGAGACCAGCAGCTAATGTTGTGGGAGTGTGTAAATGACACAGTCTGCTTTAACCGTGTACATGAGTAAATACAGTGGGCTCCAAAAGTTTGTAATAACATGCACAGATCACTTTTTCACTAAACATCCTGGCCATGCAACAAGCAGACCCTATTGATGTGTTGGAAAGTTCAAGTAAATATGCACGGGAACTGAATGGAGTCATGATAACGTGACATTGTTCAGCACACGTCAGAGTGGCTGCTTTTTGTGTTCATGGAAACAGTGAGGTGCACCAGCCTGCATTTACCTCCAGAATTTCAACAACATTGTTGTTTTTCATACCGTCAAATGTTCAGTGAACAAGACTTGTTTGTATAAGACTCCATTCAGCTTTTAGTACATCCCACACAGTCAAGTGTTTTTTTTTTTTTTTTTTATTAAGATGGTCGACAGAACATCGGCCTGTTACATTATACTGTACAGTGTTGGGTTACTTATTCTCTGATAATCCATTACATTTAATAGATCGGTCATAATTTTTAACATATGATCTGCAAGGTGACATGAAGCTGTATATCTTTCAAATATTACAGTTTTTCTTTAAAAAAGTTTCTTCAATGCAGTGTGTATTCTGTTTGTGAATGGTACAGTATGTGGTCCCTCATCCAGCCATTTTGAATGACCTGTTTGTGAGCATAATGCAAAAAGGTTTTTACTCCCTCATGCATAGAAACCATCCTCCATTGTAATAATCAGTAAGTGATTACCTTCTGTCATTCTGTCACAGCTTGTGAATCATTTTTTTTTAAATACAAAGGGAGATGATTGCAGGGAAAATGCTATTTTTTAATGCATGCTTTGGTTAAAGAAAAAAAAAAACAAAACAGTAATGAAAAATGCATTTATGCTGACAATGCTGACGCCAACACTGTTCCCCACACTGACGCAATTAGTTTCACCCCAGGAATGAGACAGTCTGAGTCTGAGAAAGTTTGAAAACAAAACTGACAAGTTGACGATTCCCAAAACATTTTAATGTTTGGCAGTTATGAAACGGTCTTCAATCTCTGCTTTTTTATCTCCCAAGTTCAAATCAGAGTTGTTACACTTGTTTTGAGTCTAGCCTGATCTTTCATTTATATTTTTGTAAGTAAAAGTCAATCTAACTATTAATCCAATTCAGTGTTCAGTCCAGGTCAGTGCCGAATATCCAACTGCAGCATGAATGTGAATGTGCTTCAGACATTGACTTTTCAAATTCTGTTTGTAAAGTAAATTATTCCTTCATCAAAAACTCCATCATACAGTTGCTGTTTCAATTTTGACTTTTGACTAAACAATTGACACTGTTCTTTGCAGTGTCAATTGTCCTTGTTCCAGAGGTTTAATAAACCACATTGTCTTGCTTTGTTTCCCTCAATGTCCCTTTCACAATTAATTTTATGATCCAGCTGCCTCTTCTCATCAATCCATCTCTATATGTATCACAGTTTTCATACAACAGTGAAACACAAAGTGCTTCACAGAATTAAAGTGATAAAAAGCAACCCCTGCCCATCGCCACCCTGCACACTCACATGCACACTTCAGGGAGGCTGTTCCACAGACGTAGCCAATACAAAAGGATGCCTCACCGAGGGTTTTTGTTTTGACTTGACTCTGTAAAATTAAAAGGCCATGACCAGTAGACCTGATGGGCCAAGAGGGTTCATAGGATAAAAGCAGATCTGATAAATAAGTAGGGATAAAACCATTAAGTGCTTTATAAACCAGTAAAAGGATCTTAAATCAATTCTGAAGCAAACAGTTAGCCAGTGCAGAGACTTTAAAATTGGTGTGATGTGGGCTCTTTTTCTGGTCTTCCGTCAACATATGAGCAGTTAAATTTTGGAGCAGTTGTAGTTGAAATATATTTGGAGCATTCAATAGTCGATATGGCAAGTAATGAAAGCATGCAGCAGTGTCTCTGCACTGGCCTGAGAGAGAAATTACACTTTTGCAATGTTCTTTAGATGATAAAATGCAAACTTAGTAATGTTTCTGATGTGGGGTTCAAAACTGAGATCTGAGTCAAAACCCAGAAAAAGGGCATCAGTTGGCCCTGGTTCATCATGAGAAAAAGCTATTTAAAGCTGTCATCAGCATAGCTATGGAAAATGATGCCATGCCTCCTGATGACATCTCCAAGTGGAAGCATGGAAAGGGTATCAGACCTAAAATCAAACCTTGGGAATCACAACAATTCCTTTTGTTCCTATCTAAAAGAATGGAGTAGTCGACTGTATCAAAAGCTGCACTTAGGTTGAGTAGTACTACAGATGATGTTTTTTTTTTCATATCCATATTGGATCTGATGTCATTTACAATTTTCAACAGGTCTGTCCCTGTACTGCGAGTGGTCCGAATAACAGATTGGTATTTTTCATATAAAAAACAAGTTTCTCTAAAATTTTACTCAAAATTGGTAGATTGTAAACTGGTCTGTAGTTATTGAGTATGGAGCCAAAAAAATTGTTTCTCTTCAGATGGGGTTTAACTGTGGTAGTCTTAAGAACAGCAGGGAAAACATCCATCTGAAGAGAATAATTTATGATGTTAAGTAAATCATAATTAAAACAGCTGTAAAAAAAAAAAAAAAAAAATTAAAAAGGGATGTGGGAATGGATATAAAACACAAGTTGCTGGTTTCAGTTGGGAGATAACTTTGTTAAGCATCTCGGCATCAACCAGGACAAAAACTCTCCAGTATTTCCTGAGGCAAAAACATAGGTGCTGTGGTGTTCATATTCTGATATTGGAGCAAATTTAAGTATCAATTTCACTTATGAAGTGCACTACAAATTCTTCACATTTAGCATCAGTGGACACATGGCTCCATGTCATAAAACAGAGTTGATTAAATGATCAGTGCTTGAGGAGGAATTTTGGTTGTTCAAGTTATCATAGTTGTCTTGTGTTTTTTTTTTTTTTTTGCCATTTTGTAAACAGTCAATTATTCATAGAAAACTTTGTTCTTCATGTCCTTGGATATACTGGCTTCTTCAAATCAGTCTTGGTAGGATTTGATTTAATACATTCATTGTTGCAAACCATTTACACAGTCCAAGATGAAATTACCAAAATTATAGTGTGATGTTTATTCAATGTATACCTTCTATAGTTGTGAGTACATCTGTTGTAAACATTTTTCATTTCTATGTTTGATCAACAGTTATCTCATCTTTTTCCCTCCATGTTGATATTATAGATACATGTCTCCAATTACTTGCCTGGCAGCTGGACTGATCAAGAATCAAATTAATAATGGT
Organism: Rachycentron canadum; assembly: GCA_038496675.1. Taxonomy (NCBI): domain Eukaryota; kingdom Metazoa; phylum Chordata; class Actinopteri; order Carangiformes; family Rachycentridae; genus Rachycentron; species Rachycentron canadum. Next base: position 18,447,746 of record CM076658.1, read on the forward strand.
AACACTGAAAACACTGCAGTTCAACTGGTCTTCAGAATGGATGGTTCATAAAACTGAGACAAAGAACAGAAGACTGTTCAGCAACCTGCCAGGATGATGAGTGGCTAATTCATATAGCCACAAAACAAACTGCATGCTGGGAAGCAAGCTTAGCAGGACTAACTGGCTCTGCCTCAGTCAGCTCATCTCTCATCACTCATTCACAGATGAACCGGCAGAGCAGCCACACTCTCTGGGTATCCATCAGGTTAGATTAGAGGAAAGCCATGAATTTGCTTTAGAGATAGATAATATAAAGCAACGAGTAAATAAATTGTTCAGATTTGACAGACAAAAACGCACCTTTTTGATTTTTATCTGCACATGTTTAGGCAGGGGTGAATGAGCCATGCGTTCAAGGCTGGTCTGCACACAGTAGCAGTGCATTCAGAAAACCTCTTATTTTTTCATCTCACTAAAATGTATTCTCTTTTCAATCAAATTCCCCATAATGAGGCAAAAGCAGATGTTTTTTGCAAATGCATTAGAAAGGACAACCTGAAATATCACATTGAAACAAGTATTCACACAGTTTACTCATTACTTAGTAGAAGCACCTTTGGCAGCGATTACAGCCTTGGGTCTTCATGGGTATGATGGAGTATAATAAGCCCCATCAGCATCCTGATGCATGTTTTATGAATGATTATGGTTCTCTTCTGTCATTCCTTTTGCAGTAACAAATAATTGTTTTTGCTGCATCCAACTGATGATTTTGAGCCATTGTGGGGGTCGTAACAGGGGTCTCTCTGCAAGATCATTGTCCTTCAAATTCAGCTTTCTCTCAACCCTGACCCTGGACAGGGATCATGGTGCTGCCATTACCATGCTTCACTGCTGGGAAGGTATTGGGTGGGTGATGTGCAGTGCCTGGTTTCCTCCAGATATGATTTAGAATTGAGGCCAAACAGTTCATCTCGTTTCTCACAGTCCTTTAGGTGTTTAGTTTTAATGAATGTGTCTTTTACTGAGGGGAGGCTTTCAGCTTTAGGGAGAATCCCTGTTGTTCTATCTTCTTCCATTTAAGAATTATAGAGGCTGTTGTGCTCCTGGGAACCGTAAATGCAACAGAAACATTTTCGCAGTCTTCCTCAGATCTGCGTCTTCAAACAATCCTGGCTCTATGCTCCAGAGGCAGTCGTTCACTCCTCATGTCGTGGTCTTTGCTGATACACGTTGTCAACTGTGACACCTTATATAGATAGGTGTGAGTGCGTTTCCCAATCACGGTTAATTAACTGAATGAACCACAGGTGGCCTCTAATCAGGCCTCGAAACATTTCACAGATGATCAAGAGAAAAGAGGGGGACTATGTCATAGCCAGGAATATTGATATACTTCACATACTTACATCAAGGTCAAGTTTTCAATGCATTTGCATAAAATTCTGTTTTCGGTTTAAAATTAATTTAAACTTTTTTTAGCCTGCAACAATGAATGTGAGGGGGTTCGAATATTCTCTGAATGCCCTGCATTTCTCAACATTTCTTCTCTAGACAGATACTGTATAAACACTTTTAAAAATAACTTGCCAAAGAAAGTTGTCTCTCGGTGCAACTTTGCTCAGATAAGGTAAGTTGAGCTGAAAGCTAACAACACAGGCAATGCAGGGTGATGATTTAAGAAATGTGCTATGTGAGCCACTGAAACTATGCAACTGTAACTATATAAGGATAACCATAGGAGATTTATATGGCCTTAACAGTAACATGAACTACTCAGCAATGGCCTTATTCCTCTCTATAACGGACTCAAATGCTGAGCCATCTGTGTGTCAATTTCAAACGTCAAACATTAGTGTGTTACACATATCTCTAATGTATATGGTTCAATATTAGTGTAAGTCAAGCCACATCCTTTGTGAGGAATATGATGATGAGGAGAGCTCACAAATATATAAGCGTGTGACCTTTTTCACTAACGGAGCACTTAGATGATGCATGCTCCCAGATTGTCTCTTTCTGCAAAAACCAAAAACTTTTTGCCTCTCTACCCGTCTCTCCTCTATCTCTACAGCTACAATGTTAATATAAAGTTGTCAAATAGTTTATTTTCAGCCATCACATGCTGGATCAATGCTGGCCCACAAATGTCAATTTGACAGCTGCATCCCATCAACAGCTACCGATTGAACAGGATGCTGCACACAGTGCAATGTGCTGGCATGCAATGGCTCATCAATGAGTCGCTGTGCAGCCTCTGCCCACATATGCATTGTGCTACAGGCTTTTGATTTTCTTGGCAACATAATTACAGATTCATGCACCAAGTCATTTGTAAACATTTACAGACCTTTTAAAAAAGGGTTGAACTGGGATGCTTTTTTTCCACACAGGATTACTATTGACAAAGCATGACGATATATACTAATAAATGAAGTGTAATCCATTCTCATGCCTTTTTCAAAAGCTAATCAAACAACAAATGTGATACAAGCCTGCCAGCTTTTTTCTCTGTATCTCCTGGAAGTTAGCGTGACCCTGGTTCATTTGACAAAAAGTAAATGGGATTATTCCATAGGCTTTTCGATTAATGCGGAAAATAAACTCTGTGAAAAACACAATCTTATGAAGCCCAGCCAATTGGTTCAGCTAAATGAATTCGAATTTTTTCTTTTTTCTTTTTTTTCCATTTATAAGCCTTAATACAATCACCTGAGGCGAAAAGTTACAGAATTAGACTATAAGCAAACCACAATATGGGCTCATGACTTAAGTATCCCCATCTGTCAAACTTTGTGTTCTCTCCTCTGCAACTCACAACCCCCTCTTCACCACCACAGTTGTGGATGCCTGGCTATCGATCTCCAAACAAATCCTCCAATTTTAAGTTTCTCTCTCTCAAAGACCTCCCATCCTCAAGCTCCACTCCTCATCACCATTACCGCCGTCCACGCTCCCGGGGGTAGTTTCCTCCTGGACTGTTTCCCATGATGAACTACTTCCTGCCATTGTAAAAGCACCGACGTTTATCCTTGTTCACAATAAATCTCATTTACTTCAAATTTCTTATTCTTTGATTGAAATGCTTTCTCTATGGCTTGGATTGACCTTGTCAGCACCATGGACAGCTACATCAGTCAACCCCCCCCCCTCCAAAAAATACACAAAAAGGAAAAACACTGTAAAATATATATATTGTAACAATACAATTTAACACGAGGCTGCTGTGGATCACAAGTTTAATGAAACTATGACCTGTTCGGTCAAAATATACCCTCACCATCAGCGCGCCCCTGAATTACTGCGCGAAGGAAGCACGTGGTGTGGAGTCGCACAAAGCGGGTAGCGGCAGCTTTTACTCACTGCGCCACGCCGTGGTAGGGAGCGCGCAAACTCAAGAGCGGATTGTGGACCGACAAAAGTTTTCAGCGGGTGAACGTGAAGCCCAGTCCTCGCCCCCCCACCTCAGCGTCAGCCCGCTGCCCGGACTCTGCCTCGGCCGGAGCCGCTGATGCGCCCGGGTTGCCTGCTCGTTTCTGTGGAGTCATCTCTGAGAGGCTGCCCGCGCGCACAAGGGTGGTGGGTGGGGGTCTGTAGGAGAGGACAACGTGGAAGTAGAGGTCTGATGAAGCCCGCTGCCGCATTCTTCTCTTCTGCGCAACTTGTGGTGAAACTTTGTGAAAAATGTGCAGCTCTCAGCCCCGTGATGCGGCGACAGCAGAGGTGATGTTTACCGAGGCACGAGGTTGCTGGAATTCAGATGAACCTACAGTTTTTTTTTGACTCAGCTGGATATGGAGACAAGGCAACTATGAACTTCCTCTCGTGGATATTGCTCATAAACTTTCCTCTTTGCTGGATGTCGGCTGACGCACAGGTGAGAAATGATTATTTGTGGAAAACTGTTTTTGCACTAGATCAGTCGCTACCTTTTTACTACTGGAGTCATGCATAGTGATAGGAACCATCCCTGGAGCCTGTTGAAAAAAACTTAATGTAGGGATATTGAGATAAAAAAAAAATGAACATGGAAGAATCACCATCAGGGAAAAGATGGTATGTTCGCATAACATGCAGCAACACGGCTCCCTTCACCTTGGAGCCTTAAGTCAACTGTTATTTCTCTCATCATCATCATCATCATGTTTTGTATCTGTATTTAATAGCAGGCTACTACAGTGTTGCAGAGGTGCTCACCCTCTAGATACAAAGGGAACAAACAAAGAGAAGTTTTGTCATTTATTCACTTTGTAATGTGCTTTTTACTCTGCTGGGATTCATGGAGCTGCAGACAGTGAAAGTATGCACAGCTTATAAATTAGTTCTTGGCTCTTCCCAACTGGTCAATATTAAATGGTTAAGGACAAATGTGTAAATGGCCAATCATGTTTCAGTTTATTGTCTCTGGAAGGTGTCTGTCTCCTATTGCACAATATATATCTTTTATCCTAATCCATCATTGTTTTGTCTGCTCATGTTCACAAGCAATTTCGATCATCACTAGGGAACATGGGCTACATTGTACTATATTCTTTCCTGACAGTTTCTCTACACATTTGTTACATAACCTGTTGGTATCTGATTGACTCTGTCTCTTTTTTTCCATTCAGTATTTTTTCCACTCATGCAGCACTGGCACTGCAGAAACTATTTGTGTTTATTATGAGCTGGACTCCTCAGGAGCTGGTCTGAGGTGTTGTATTAATAGGCTGACCACTGTTTCCACAGTTTCCAGTATCAGATGGGAGTTTATAATTTCTCATTAGATTATGAAGCTGAATAGCTCCTCTGAGTGACTAAAACACTTTAGTCGTACCAGATTTTAAATGGTTTGTTTTGAATGGTGGAGTGACAAGCTGCAACAAAAAATGTAAAAACTGGAAGAGCACAGCGTGACACCAGTCTTGCAGGATTATTATTCACTGACAGTTTAACTCAGAGTCGTTCAGAATGAAGTTTGATCTGCAGCGTGGTCGTCACTGTGTCATCATTTTGAAATGAATGCTGGAGTCTCCCTGCTTTATCGGCACCATGGACAGCGCCTTAAGCACCAAATGCACTGAATGCATCAAATGCATTTTAGAAAATACTGCAGGGATTCTTGTTTGCATGAGTTGTGCTGCTACAACATTTGAATTCTACAGATAATGAATAGCAAATACTGGAAATAATTTTGAATAATTAAAAAAAAAAACAACCTTTGGCCATATGGTAAATTTAAATATTCAGCTTTTTAAAGCCCCATATACTTTAATCAATAATCAAAACTTACTCAAAGGGATAGTTGCCATATTTATCACTAGAAGGCCTTTTCGAAATGTCTCTGCTGAATTGAGCTTTTGCCCGATATCCAGACAGAAGCACAGTTTTGTTTATATTGTGTTCATGTTTTATTTTATCTTAACCAACCAGAGAGTAAGGTAGTATCTCTCTAGCTGACATCATGATAGCTGTGGTAACACCAAACTCTGGGTTTCTTTTTTTTACACTGATTACAAGTAAGGCCATATAACAGTTGTTATCTCTATAAGTAGACTTACAACAATCTGTATAGCTACATCAGTGCCAGGCACACATCTTGCATTTGGCTCTGCATTATTTCCTGGATTTTAGCTATCTGTAGCTAGCTAGCTTAGTGGGTACAGCACCAGATCTATTTGAAGAATTGAACGAAGTGGAAGCCGTGAGTTCATATAAAATAAATTCTCCCTAACTTAGCTGGCTGAGTTGGTAATTTACATACAGTACATGAGCCTGATTTGTGAGAAATCATAGTACTCCTATGCAAAGTGAAATGTCGGCATCTGACAATTTAGGGTATGTGCACTGGGAAAGTATTAGCTTACAACCCCTTGGTGAGCAGTGTTGTACCAAGATCAAAACATCAGGCTTGTAGATGTTTTTTCTTAATAATCACAACCCTGCCACTGTGACAGATTGAATCACAAGTGCAACAGCTGCCCTGAGCAAGCCCTGTCTTTGCCATGCTACCATTTGCATTCATTGCACTTGTTCCAACTTGTAGCTGGATATTTCTCGCTGTCAAGTGAAACCATAGAACGTTAATGAAGATGAACGTAGCCTCTGTGATGTGAGTGAGCAGTTTTGGAGCTCAGAGTGAGCAGCTCCACCTTTGACATCTATTCAGTGCAATGGGCAAAGAAGAGGGGTGCATGTGGAGGCGACACTTCTGTGCGCACCAGTTTGTGGCAAGCATTCACTCACCCACCTGTCACTCCAAATGGCCTCACCCTCGATTATGCAGATTTTTAATGATGTGATTTTTGTTGGCGCTTGTACCAGGACATCTCTGTTGCACCACAGCACTTATGGTGCTAACAATGCACAACACTCTGTGACACATTTTATGCTTATTAAAAAATTACACCTCCTGCTATTTGGATATTACACTTAGCCATATTTTGGTTTTGATTATAGTTTGATTAATTGTGCAGCCCTGATGGGACTTATTCTCTGATTTAGTTTTTCTAATATTAGATAAAAGACTCCCTCTTACCCCATGCATAGACACCATGCACATGTTGTATGTTTGGTTTTATTTTTGTGATGATATAATTAAAAAGAGCTGGTGCAGAAGTTTATCCTTCTGACATTTAGACATGCTCTTAGCTCATTTGTATGCATGTGGACATGAAACACACATTATATTCAGCATCTTGACTCCGTTCACATCTTCATTGTATCTGTGCCTGCAGGCATCATATTTTCTGATGAACACATTTTGAGCACAGAACACAGATTGAGGAGATGTGCTTTCTAAACAAACAATTGGAGTGCACTATTTTGAAATGGTTAAAAAAAAAAGACATTTTCCATATTGTTGCATCACAGGATATTTGCCTGATATGTATTGGAGTTGACTGAATACACACAGTTGTAAATAATGCAAGTTGTAAATGATAATTTTTACCGAAATTATTGAAAGTAAAGTATTTCACCTCTTTATGTAATATGACTATATGAATTAGGTGGAAGTCGATGATGGCAACCTCATTATCCTTGATAAACTGAGCTTATCCACATCAACGCTGATATTTTGACCAGATCTCATCAAAAAGGCTGATCAGCAAATTTATTTCTGTGATGGGAAGGTTAATGAATTGATGCTGGAAAGAGATGCAGATTCTTGCTGTCTTTGATTACACACCATAGATTACTGTCAGGAAACAATAGCTCACCTTTTACCTCTGTAATTAAAACTTTACTACTCTCTCTCATTTCTCTTCCCCTCCTCCTCTCTCCTTATCTCCTTATGCAACCCAGTGTGCTACAAATTAATTTTATATGGTGTTTAATATGTTTAGAAGTTGCTGCCTAAACTAAGTTTTCACAGTAGATTAAGTGCTATGTTCTTGTGCTGCAGTGCAGGCGCCACGGGGAAATGGTTGGGGTGGATGGTGGGTGTACAAAGCACAAGACTTTGTGGCTAATGTGTCTTGTATGTGGTTAGGCTAAGGCTATAAAAGCAGTCAGGGAAAGTTGGTGGGTACATAAATATTGTTTTGGGAAGTTTTTGATGTGGTTTGAAATGCAGAAGATGCAAACACATCACATCTTCTACTTCAAGTCAAAGTTGATTTGTTCAGTGGTTAACCAAGATAACAATCATACCCTAACCTTAACAAAACACAATTATCTTTTGAAGGAAAACAAAAGGCACATCCGTTTCTGTCATCATGAAACTGGGAAACATCATCAAAGTGAATTACTATAATAAACACTGCTAGGAAAATGCTCACAGGTTGGGAGAGAGCTTGAATCCATAATCAGGTCTTTGTTCGTTTTTTTTTTTACCATATTTATCAAATAGAAGATGATGAAACCTTTGAGACAGTTGACATGTGAAAGTCTGAATATGATGCTAAATACAAAAACATCTTGTTTGTTGGGGTCTCTACATCTGTTTATTGACGTGACATTACAGATCTGTGGGTGGCACAAGCTCTTAACTCTAAGAGACTCACAAGTTTCTTATTATGGCTGGAACTGACTTCAGGCATCGACAAAATGTCATAGTGATCTTGGTAAGACTGATATTAAGTTGTGCTGCTTGTAGTAAATACAGAAACTAAAGTAAGTGAAACAAATGGAGAAGATTATGAAATAAAAATAAAGCTATACCCCTTTAGATGGCCTTTTAAATGTTTAGATAATAAGCTGCTTTGTTTTTTTAAAAATAGTGTTAGGGTTATGTCACAGTTGAAGGGGTTAATAAGAGCTGTGTAAATATAATAGTATAAATGTAATATAAAACAGATATGTAGAAATGAATCTTGCAATAGCTGGGATCTAAGATGGAAGATAATCTTTGATGAAAAGATGCAATTTAAAACTTCAAAAATCAATTCTAAAAGATCCTGAACTCTCTTTCTGTTTTTCCCTGCTGGATAGGTTGGGGTTAATTTTACTACTAATTACAAACGAGTCTTTGATGACAGCATGGTCACAGGAGCTTTTTTTCATACAGGTGCTGGTGTAATAGAATAAATGTGATTGACGTAATCTTTCTAATGGGATTGAAATGAGGATAAATATATTGCTCTTAAATGATTGCCTCCCTTTGCAGCAAGTTGTTTGAAGCCGGCAAAGAACTGCGGTATATTATTATTATTGTCATTGCATATAGTATTTGTGAGTCAACACAAGAAAGAAGGTTTTGTTTCTCTCTGCCATTGTTTTTGAATTGTCTATGAAAAGCCAGTTTTAGACACCTGACACATACACGGGGGTCAGGGATCTCTGGGGGTCTGATCTTGTTTGTTGTGCTCCATAGATGGCGTTTGATGGTCCTCTCTCTGCACAGGAGCAGATGTACATCCTTTATGAAATCAAACTGCAGTGCCACCAGAACCTTTCCAACATTGACTTGGGGTCCACAGGTACAAAACGTTCACAGGAGGAGCTAAGTTTTAGTAAAATGTTACACACAAATGTGTTTTTTTATTTCTGTATGTTCTGTATGTTAGTGGTATGCTAAATGGTGAAAACCCTACTTTTATCGGGAGAAATGGTGAAAGTTTTTAGAAGCTGTTTAGTGTCTGTTACTTTTATTTAGGACCTAAATACAGAGAAAACAACTGAAGATAGTTTAATGCTCTTATGTAAACTGCCAAGCTTTCCAGTCTGGCACAGTTTACAGTACTAATCTTGGTTCCTTGATTTCAGACAGAAGTAGACAAGTCGAGTTGCTAACTGTCCATCTTGTCAGCCAACATGACAACAGTCGCTGGCAGATTTGATGAGTTCTAGCTGACGATGAAGCAGACATTAACTCCTTCCCAGCCTGATGTCATCCTACATTTGTCACAGTGAGGAAATACTACTTGCTGGATGTGCTTATTATGAACTGAGCACTTTTTGTACCTCCTCAAACTAATGTAACCTACTTATTTAGCCTCATTTGTGACCTTAGCGCACAATTTGTTACACCATGACTTGATCAAATAGACTTCTCAGCATCATTAGAATCTTTAGAGGTAGCTTTATATATTTTTATATACCTTATTTTATTATACTTTCAGCGAAAGCACTGCTCTATTCACCATTTGAAATTGACTTTGGAACAACTTTACTTTAGATTTTAAACCTTTACAGTGCAAAAATAAAATGATCACAGTGGCTGTTGTATAATTCAACACACCTAAAGCTCTGTAGCTGTAGCTGATGGTCACCTTTTCACCACTGACTTTTGTGTGGCTGGTTTGAACAGCGATAAACACTTTGACTTCCTGTTCTTCTCAATGTAGATGAGGTGTGCCCCCCAGACTGGGATGGTCTTATCTGTTGGCCCCGTGGCTCACCTGGGCTGGTTTCCAAGGTTCCCTGCCCGTCTTACATCTATGACTTCAATCACAAAGGTTTTTTTTTTCTTCCGAGATGATCACCACTGACACTGAGAAGTAGACTGCAGGAACTTTAGATGTGAAGATAAATAGAGGCAGCATGACTTATTAGCACAGAAAATCTGAACTAGTCAAAATCACAAACTGTTCATTTGATTAAATATACACATTGGTTATATATATACACTGATGAAATAGTAAAAGTTGGTCTTCTGGTTAATTAGGCCAATGTTCTGGCAAAAAGTGGGTGAAGCTATTGTATAAGTTACACTAAGTGAGTCACATAAGCACTGGTATCCTGGTATAATAGAATTTTTGACTTGCCATACTAAGAAAACCAACTGTTGCTAATATGTTTACATTTCTGTTTTATTTAAGGCATGTGCAAAGTTGGGAGCCAGAACCATGATTCATTTTATTATTGATTATTAGGCTTGTGCTCACCCCAATGTCAGAACCCAGAGAAGGAGTTGCACAGATAATACAGGACTGAGGAAGGTGTCAATCACTGTTTGTGTATGACTGCTCCTAAAACCACAGTGACAGTTTAGCTGTGTAGTTATCATGTAATATTTTTTTGTCTGTATGAAATTATTTGATTTTGAAATGTGTTGCAAGTGTCCAAAACCACCTTAAAATATGTGTTTACAGGACATGCTTACAGAAAGTGTGATGTCAACGGTTCCTGGGTGTTTGTGGACCATTGGAACAAAACTTGGACCAACTACTCTGAGTGCCTGCGCTTCCTTCAGCCCAGTGACGAGGAACAGAGAGTAAATACAACTATAAAAATGTCTAATGATGATTTAGTTAACAAACTATTTCATTTTGATTTATTTCACCTGGTGAATATTTCTTATACGTACGTATAATATACGTACAGTACATGTCTAGATATACATGTATACACATAGCTTGTTTGTGTATGTAGTAATCAAAGCTGTAAATTCCCCAGGATCTCTTCAGTGGGCTAATGTGGGAAAATGAAATAAGATGCTAGACAGCATGCTTCATCTTATGTAAGCACAAGTAGCTTCTTTGTTATCAAGGTTAAAAATCGCACCGTACCACATGATGCACAGCTTCCCTGGAGCTCCCATCTTCTTTAGCTTGTTCACTCTTTGAAACAATGTCAACTTTTGACCCCTCATCAGAGCCAGCAGATCATTCAAAGCGATTTCCCTTCAGACAAGAGTCTAATCATCTCCTTTATGGCTAGCAGCCCATCAAATATCCTTTTTCTTTGGATGTAGAACAGGTATCTCCTCAGGAAACAAACACCTGTCAAAGGCAGGTCACTAATTCTATGGCAGCATTTGACAGTCAGTCTGAACAGAAAGGAGACTATGAAAATCTTCTGAGGCACATCACAAGCCAGCCTCATGTAAACTTCTTAAGTTTAGAAAAATGTAGGATTTCTGCAGAAAGCATCAACGTTGAAGATAAAAAAATCCATGGTATGAGGTATGAGCCACCTTGACTACTTAGAAAATGGATCATAAAATATAAATATATATAAGTACATAGTATAGATGTTCACTACTTTTAAGTTGATTTATCGCTTCAGCTTTTGATATTCACCCTATTCATCTCAGCAGCCATATTGCCTGAGGGACAGTTCATCGTCTGCTCTGTGAAAATGAAAACGTATTAGCAGGGACAGAACGATAACTATCTTTGGTTCATGGTGTCAGCTGAATGCCCTGGATCCTGACAGATGGACCAATGCTTCAAAGGATGACGTTACCTCAGATTTTTGAGAAACACATGCTTTATTAAAAGCCAAGTCTTTTTCCAGTTTGCAAGCATTTAGAAAGCTCTTACATTTGTCAGAGATAAAGGCTTTAAGACTTCCACATACCTGCTAATGCCATCTGTAGCTTTTCTGTTATAATTATCTTTTGACAAAGCTCACGCTGAGCAACAAATCTGGGAAGTGTTACTGAGTCCTGATGCGTCCTGATTAGTAACATTTGTTTAAACCTCAGTAATATTCAGTGCGCAAGTTATTCCTCTTTTCTTCTCCTGTCAAAATAAATAAAAAGTAATTAGACCTTTAAAACATCATTGGTGATGACATCCTGTTTATCCAAGAAAGTGTGAGTGGTGTTTTTTGTTACTTTGCGAGTAAGTTTCCCCCTGAACGTTTCTCTCTGTGTTCACAGCAAGACTTCTTTGACAGGCTCTATGTCATGTACACCACTGGGTACGCCGTGTCCTTCAGCTCTCTGCTAGTGGCCATCTTCATCATTGGATACTTCAGGTATGAGAGGAGGTTTCGATACTAAAGTGATGTGTTGTCTCTCTGCACAAAAATGGAGCCCATGAAGACAGGGACATGCCATCTGCAGAGCTTCAAGACAACAGCATGTTTATTACCTGCCTGCCCTGCACTTTACAGGTTATCCAATGTGAATTAAAAAGTCTCCGGCCCCCGGGAGAGAGTAATTTTCATTCCTACACTTACACCATCTTCCTCTTTTCAGCTTATTTATGCCCTGCTATGTTCCAGCTGCATCCACACTATTGAATACGCCCTAGTAAAAATATGACTATAGGCATATCGATTGTTATGTTATGTTTGGGAGGGAACAGATAAAACAGAATAAAAACCTATTAATTTATTTCCCAGATGTTTTTCTTAATGACTTTTACTTTTAATTTCTAAGGCTGTTTCTGTGGAAAGAACTATGTAATTTATTGCTAATCATGAGGGAAAAAGGACACAGTGTGTCATTATTTATACTTTTCATGAAGTAATCCCAATGATTTGTCAGTGTACTCCAGAGAGTATATTAGTCATTGCACAGCAGGTCAGATAAACATGCAAAAATGTAAAACAGGAAAGCATACAGTTCAATGGAGCTTTTTTGCTCCTTCCTACAATTAGAACTAAATTACATATTTTCCGTTATGACAATTAGGAAATAATGGAGACATTAAATTATTATTTTCACTGAAAATCCATTTGATATCCAGGAAATGAGGACCCTGACTTTCAGGGCTGTGGGTGAAAACAGGCAGAGTAACAACAATGCTTGTAATGCCGATGTTATTGCCAGCCTAGACAATCCAAGTGCAATTATACTGGAGCTGAATAGAAGAATATTTAATTTAAGGTTGAAAGGATGGGATTTGAGCTGGTGACAAGCAGGGCAGCCGGGACTGGGCTGTTGGGTGGTCCAACTGAACAGGAGGGAAAATCTGTGGCAAAGCCCAGCAAGGGTCCACGATGGACGAGCAGGGTTGACAAGACCATGGGCTGGAGACAGAGGGCGGAGCAAGTTAGAGGGGCAGTTATGCTATAAGTTAACAGATAATGGGTATTTGCAGAAGCCTTGATTGTAGGATGAAATGCAGCCGATGGGTTTTGCTCTGTCTCCTGTCTCCACTCACCCACAGACACACAGGGAAACGGAGAAACTGCAGCCTTTTAATCTTTAATCTAAATATATATATTTTTTTGAGCTGCGTTAAATTTTTCTTTTTAATTTCCTGTGAGGCTATGTGAGTCAAGACATAATCTTCCCATTGGCACTTCAAACAGCTGCTGTAAATCCCTACTCACTTAAACTGTATGAAATAAACATTTCAAACAAATACTTGAAGGCGCCATGTTAGGCTGGTGAGTGTACAGTGACCCAGTGTCCTACTATGAAGAGAGCAATGACTATGACTTTAGATCATCCATTATCTCTACTGCTTATTTATCAGGGTCGCAGGGTCGCTGGAGCATTTTTTACAGTAACCAATTAACCTATGACTTTGGACTGTTGGAGAAAGCTGGAGTACCAGGAAGGAACCCACACAGGCACAGAGAGAATATGCAAACTTCACACAGAAAGGACCCAGGCCCAGGAATCGAATTGGGTGCTGACCACTGCACCACCATTGGCCCATTCTAGACAATTTTTCTGGTTATTTAAAACCTTTACAGACTGACACCAGTGTTGTCAGTTTCTTACACAGACATTTTCTACATACCTAAAAGGTAATAGGTAATAGTCAACCTAGTGACATGGTTAATTTGCACTTCCTTGATGGATACTGTCTGTAAAAAGAAACTGTCTCCTGATTTAAACACCAGGTGGGTTGCAGGATTTCATTAGCAAAGATGGAAGTAGAAAGTTATGTCAACAGCATCTAATTTTCCAGACAGAAAACTCCCCAAGGTGATCAGAGCAGCATGATTAAAAAGAAGAACTTCAAACAGAGTACATTCTCTGGATCAGTTGCAGTTGAAGTTGCAGAGCCATCAAGATGCATTTTGACAAACTCAAGACTTGCTGTGTTCTGACTTCACAAAGCAAAAAATCCCAGAGCTCTTACTGCTCACTTCCTCTGTCTCTCTGTAGGGTTACTGTCACTGCAAACAATGTGCATAAACCAATTTGAAGTTTTATTTATAGTTACAGCACATCACCCTTTGCAAACCACAGTCAACAATTAGCTTACATTGCTAAGCAACTATGGGATATCGAGGATACCTAATGCAACACAATTAATTCGGTAAACAGAAGTTTCCCTGGCCAGGGCATAAATACTATAAAATCACTCTGAGCATCTGCAAATAAAATAAAGAATAGCTGTTCAGTAAAATATTTACAGTAATTAAAGAAGAAACAATTCATGTTATTTTAGATTAAGTAAAGCATAGGAACCACTTGTTGACCACATGAATGGAAGGGTTGTATAAGCAGCAACCACACCAATATCTGAAAATGTAAAGATGATGTACACAATCAGCCATAATATTATGATCACCTCCCTAATATTGTGTAGCTCCCCTTTTGCAGCCAAAACAGCCCTGACCTGTTGTGGCCTGGACTCTTCTAGACCTTTGAAGTTGAGCTGTGGTATCTGTCACCAAGGCATTAGCAGCTGATCCTTTAAGTCCTGGGAGATGCTTTGTGTGGCCTTCATAGATCGGACTTGTTTGCCAAGCACATACCCCAATGAGGGCCATCACCCTGTCGCCTGTTCACCTGTTTTCCTTCCTTGGACCACAGGTATTGACCACTGCAGACCAGGAAACATCCCACAGAGATGCAGTGTTGGAGATGCTTATTCACTTCACCCCTCAATGGGTGTAATATTATTGCTGATCAGTGCCTATGGTGCAGGAGAGCACTTCAGCCAAAGTGCAACTTCAGTTTGACTGAATTTCAGATCTCACAAAAAGGGGAATGGATGTAGTGTTGTGCTGGCTTCTCTAATAAACTGTGAGGACAGTGTGTTACTGCTAGATCCCAGTGATGTGGCTCCTTAATACCTAAGATGAGGTAGATCCCTGACAACTGCTTGGTCCCCACTACTTTACTGCAGGTGTGAAAAATTCAATCCAAATCTCTGTATCTTGACAAGCTGGCGATTGTCAGGACAGGCTTGTGCTGCACTGACAGTTTCTCCTCTCCTGAGGCTTTATCTGCCTCCTGGTGGGGCAGAGACAGACCAACCTGCAGTACAGTATGTTGTTGTTGTTGTTGTTGTTGTTGTGCAAAATTGATTCTTGGCTGCATGTGACTAACTGTGTGTTCTGAGAGATGGCACCAACAACGATTTTCTATCACTAGCCTTTGCAGTTGACATTAGAGAGAAGACACGGGGAGAAGGGTGTGTGTGTGATTGAAGCCTTTACAACATACACATCACTCTTTCACCTTCAGGCTAACCTGAATTTAAACAAATGTCATTTTTGTAATTTTAACTCGATTTGATGCCTGGCATCCATACTAACTCATTTAGAAAACTGGATGGGAAACAGTTTGGGAGACTTTTAGAAACAAGGATGCAACCATGAAATTAATAAAGGATTGAATGGTTAGTTTATCATTTTTAATACTAAAATGTGGAAGTAAAATCATCGACCACTCATTTAATCCTGGGCTCCTCTAATAAGTATTATTAGAAATGAATGTGTTCATACATTGAAGAAATGTTCTGCTCATCCTGTTCATGCTTAAAGAGGTTAAGTGCTACACATCTTTATGTAACTTTAGGTTTGTTGTGTCTGAGAACATGGACTATAGATAAGTAGTGGACATGTATGTGACATGTGCATATCTCTTGGTTGTAACCATAAGATGAAATGTATCTCAACCAATATGTGTTCATTTTCCATTTAACCTGATTCTGTATTGTTGGCACAAGGGATGATTATACTCACAAACTTTGTGTGAGCCTTGTCCCCTTATCGATCAATGATAATCTTTGGGTAGATCAGTGTCTGTGCCTTCATTTCTGTGTCTGTATCCAGTGTTTCAGATGAAAATCCATGGCACAGACACTCACATTGGTTCCCTGATTGGCGCTCATCAATCACAGCGTAACCGGCCCTAATTTGTGTTTTCCACAACGATTGCTGCTTTACAACAATGTGTCACTTTCAGTCACAGTTCCACCTCATCATGGATCCAAGCAGAGAAACTTCTCCTCTCCCTGTTTTTCCTCAACTCAAATAAATGTGCTTTGTGATTTGTTCTCCTGCACAATTACTGTCAATAATATAACAATGACTATTATTTGTTTTCTCGGCAGACGTCTTCACTGCACCAGAAACTACATCCACATGCACCTGTTTGTTTCCTTCATGTTACGAGCGGTCAGCATCTTTGTGAAAGACAAAGTCGTCCATTCCAGTGCTGGATTACAGGACTTTGACTCCGACCTGTTGGACAACTTAAAAACAGTTAGCATAGCATCACTGGACAAATCTCAATATGTAAGTACCAGGTTTTCTTGTAATAATCTTTTTGCCTACAGCCAGTGCCAGAGCAACTAGAGCTTAGGCCATTATGCTTGAATTAAGAGTGGTTGGTGCTGTAAGTGCTTTAAAGGATCTCACTAAAGAAATTGACTTTCTTGGGCTCTAAGTCCCCAAAATTGGTTTTTAGACTCATCAGATGGCCATTCAAACCAGATACAGTCCTGCCTGTGTGCCTCAATTTAGTAGCTGTGTGCATGGATGCAATGATCCATCTGCTCATTTTGTAACTTGAAGCATGTTTAAAGGACTGTATTATTTTTCTTCAGCACTTTATGAGAAGAGTAAAGGTAACACACCGAACAAAGATAAATGCAACACTTTTTAAAAGTTATTTCTTTTTCTTCTTTTTTGCCTTTTTTATACTGTCAGTGAGAGAGAGTAAGGGAAGTTAGAGAGAGAGAGAGTGTGAATGACAAGGAGCAAAGGGCCATGGGTTGGACTCAAATGGGCTGCTGCAGTTAGGACTGAGCCTTGATCGTATGTGCTCTACCAGGCCAGGCACTTGTTTTTTTTTTTTTTTTTCATGAGCTGAAATAAAAGATTTACGACTTTATCTACAGAGCAATCATATACCTCCACACGTGCACATGTAAATGAACTGTAACGAATTTGCCTCAAGATAATATAAAAGATAAGCCTCTCCTGTTTTTCTGTCTAAGGATCTCTGTTTTCTAATCCAAAAGGTGAAAACAATTTACCTGCACTGTTGTACCCGGGCCACTCTTCCAGCCGCCCCTACCTGGCTGAAGAGCTGAGCTGCACCTGAGTCATTACAAAGACAGCAGGCTGGCTCTTCACAGTGACTCTATATTCAACATGTGCATGGGTAGATTTAACTCTCAAACATTGCATGCTGGGAAGTGATATTCTGCTAGTTTTGTTTCTTTAAAACTCTGATTTAATCAGGTGGGTGAACTCACAGCAGTTAATTCATTCAACTCATTTCAAATTAAAATACAAGAACAACTTAAGTCTTAAACTAGATATTCTAAGTTAAATGAACTTGAACTAATAAAATTGAACTATTTAACACTTAGTTAAAGAGATTAGTTAGTTAGATTATTCCACTAAATTGCTGCTCTTTTTACAGTAGCAAAAATAAAATTCCTGTGGTCTTTATTAAAACAAGAAAGCTGTCACATTTAAACTGTGGCTCCTCTGTAGAAGATATACTTCAGGCCACAGTTTCACTGTGACACCACAAATGTCCCCCTGGGATTCACTGTCCATGTCTCACAACTAATTCATTTAGTGACCATTGAAGGTACTGAGTCCATGTTTGTTTTCGACTCACTTTAACTGTTTTACTTTGGCCCCTGGGTCACCCCTGTGTATGTTCAATATTAAACAGGAATGCACAGTATAGCTGCCATGAAATATGCCTGGACATCAATTTTTCTTATGGATTATTGATTACGACATGGAGGCCAAGGCAATTTTAAAATATGACTGCACTGCAAATATGACTACACATGTCTACTACACTTGTACATTAGTATGGACATAAGACTAATGTGGAATGTTGGTGTGGGGTGGATATTACTTTTAAGTGCTAAAGATACAGATGTGTACTGCAAAAATGGTAGTTTATTTTATATTATCTTGATTATGTCTTCAAATAGATAATTACAAAGAAGGTTAAAAAGGCTTCTGGATTAAATATCTTTGATTTATCCTATGAAATAAAATAATACAGTACATTCTGTTGCACCTACTCAAGACTTATGATATATTTCTTGTATGGTTTCAGTATAATAATAATAATGGAGGTATGTGGGGAGAGATATGTCTGCCCCTTGTCTCTCATAGGGTGTAATGCAGTAGTCATGGCTGAATCTAGTGGGCACAGGAAGCGATTTTTAAATTTCACTGTAACTATACTGTTTTTATTTTATTGTTTGGGTAGCTGTCTGCTCTCCTCACCTCATGTTTAAAACACCACAGAATCCCATTCACGTGAGCCTTAGTGGTGTTGCTTTACTGTAGTCCAGACTTTAAAAAGCAATTTTAGTTTTAAAATTAGGTCATTAATTATCCACTGCTTGTCACTTTGTTAAATGGGCAAAAGCCTTGAATTTGATGGCTTTAATTAACATGAGCTCTGTATTTAAAGTGTCACTGCACTGTACTTTTCCTCATTGTTGTGAAAATTTATGCAGCATGGTGTCACAAAATGTAATCAAATCATGTACTCTCGTGTTGTCTCCTGTGTACGTGTTAACACAGGCAAACAATTAAAGAGCATAATAGCAGGTAGCAGGTATTGGATATGATAAAAGTGTTACTGTTGTTTTTTGTTTTTTTTTTGTCAGATTGGCTGCAAAGTGACAGTGCTGCTCTTCATCTATTTTCTGGCCACCAACTACTACTGGATCCTGGTAGAAGGCCTCTATCTTCACAGCCTCATCTTCATGGCCTTCCGATCAGACTCTAAATACCTCTGGGGCTTTACACTCATCGGATGGGGTAAGCAATAAAAAGACACAATTCTCAGTATGACATAGACATGACACAAACGATCCCTGAGAAATAATCCTCTAACTACTTGATCTTATACAACAGCCAAAATCACTAAGGCCAGTTTATGGTTAAATATATAGACATACAGTGCATTAATACATACTTTACAATGCATAATCTTTTTCTGCACCAACCCATACTTTAGGGAAAATGTGTTGCACAGCTGTGACAATAGCTTTCATGGCCTCATATATATAATTACCTTGAGGTTATTCATGTTTTCTGGTTATGTTAGGGGCAGAGGAGAAAATAAAACAAAAGTGCTACAACTATTTTGGAAGGAAAGAAATCATTATGTTCAACTGTTTTGATGTCAATTATGGTGTTGCAAAATAATTATAAACCATCAGATGAGTTTTAGAACATTTTGATATTAGTTTTTTATGAAGCTCAAAGAAGAATGAAAATTTATGGTTGATTTGAGAGTTTTCTGACAGAGGCAATGACGAACCCCCCCCCCCCCAAAAAAAAAACAAAAAAAAAAAACTGTGTCAAGACCTCTGCGTTGATCTAACATAATGACTATTCAGCTTCTTTTTTGTTCAATTGACCAGAAACCAGCAGGCAATACAGATTTAGTTCGTCGGTGTTTAATTGAATTATTCACTATGGTCTTGAAGTAAACACACCACTCTGCAGCAGCATCCTTCCTTCATAACAGACATACACTGCACCTATATTGCCATCAGCAAAATGAGCTCAATCGAACAATTAACCTCTTAGACTGATGTCATGTTTTGAATGGTTATAAAAGTAGGAAACAAGGTAAAACAGGTACAGTAGCAAACTTCAGTGTTACTCAAGTATTAATCCAAAAAAAAAAAGAAAAAAAGAAAAGCAAAAGCTTTCCACATCAAACATTTGCAATTTTCAAGGAGTGATAAAATATACAGATAAAATACAGCATTCAATTCAAACATATCTGTTCAGCAGAATATATTTTGACAAAATGAAGACAGTTATCTCCCATTTAATGTTTAATTGATTAATCGTGTTAGCTGTAATTAAACTGCCACATTTAAATGAGATGCTAAGGGGGATGATAGAGGAAAGCAACATTTATTCTAAGTGATATCAGTCTTGCAAAACCATACAAAACAATCTTAACAGTAACAGTAACAGCTCTGGGAAGGGCTTGTCTGTTTTACAAAGTGAAATGTAAATTTTACAGCTCTCCTAAACTCAATAATTTTCATGCATTTGCTAAGGCAGTTAATGGATTGAAGATAGATAGATAGATAGTAGATTCAATTGAACTATGAACTGTGACCCTGACCATGAATTGGGTAAACAGACTACTGTACACGGCGTCACTGGAACAGTATAGCTTATTGTTTGTGTAATTTCAGGTGTTCCAGCTGTTTTCGTGGCAGTGTGGGCAATTGTCAGGGCAACACTAGCAGACGCAAGGTAAGAGAGCAAGTCACAGTATTTGTATTTACAAGTCCTCCTTCATATTTTCTTTCAACATTCACATTTGGCTTTTTGGCCAAAAAATTCATTTCATCAGAGGGTTTGACTAAGTTCAGTGTTGAAATGGCCTTTTGCTACTGTCCAGTAACCATTTATAACCTTTAATATTGGTTCAGTCCTCTTCAAAGACTGTAGGTGTATTATATATCATTATTTATTGCACATTTCCAACACAACTGAAATAATTGTTTCAAAGTGGAGCTATGTCTAATTTTGGAACTGTACAGACAGCAGGCTACCATCCCTCCCTTTTTTGTATAAGAGAAACAGATTTTTGCTCTCTTTAGGCAAATTCCCCCAGGGAGCCATGTTTCCCCAGTCCTTAGAAACTACCAGCAGGTTAGAAATCTCCAATTATGTAGTGGAAATTGCCCTCAAAACACAGAATAAGCACCAAAAATTGCGACTGGTTGAAGATTAAAATATACTAGAGTAGTATAGAGTACAATATAGGAGACAAATCTTATCAGTCAGAAGGAGAAGTCTGACTCAAGGGAAAATAATTAAAGAAATAATTCACTGTGTTTCCAAGAGAAAAAAAAAATATGATTGGCTCTGCTCAACAAGAATCAGATCTCAACACCCATGCAACCAACTGTCCAGAAGCCATGAGTTGTTCCTACCCACTACCCAACAAACACTGAATGCACCTTGCTTTTCACGTCTTCTCTGAGATCCTTTTTTCTGATTATTTTCTTTCCAAAATGTAATCCCTAACCTCCTTTTTTCTCCACACTCAAATTAATTGTTTTCTCTGTGCCAATTTCCCTCTCAGTTTGCCCCATCTTTTGGATAATAGCAACCACCTCTGCATCTTTGCTTTGCTCTGCCCTATGTCTGCCTCTCCCACATCACCCTGTCCTCTGTATTTGTGTCAACTGCAGATGTTGGGAGCTGAGTGCTGGAAACATTAAGTGGATCTACCAGGTTCCTATCCTGACTGCCGTTGGGGTAAGAGTGTGAAATACAGAGTTTGCTATCTCGGAGTATTAGTGCAGCTCATGAAGTTGAATAGATGGCACTGCACTCAAATGGTTTCCTTCCTATCTAAGAGTGATCTTTCAAGATAACCACTGATGATTGTGCGTCATCCACATCCACGAAGGCTCCATCCTTGGTCCCATTATTTAAATGGTTTTAAGTGGTTGACTACCATGGTAATGCAGATGACACCCAGACTTGTACTGTATTGTATGACTACATTCAGAAAAATCTAATCATGGCCAATGGCCCAGACTTAGTCTCAGACAACATTAATCCTCAGACATTTAGCAGAGAATACAATCTGCAGGAAAACTTGGTGCTGTGTTTGATCAGAACTTTACGAGTAAATGTTTGGTTTTTTGTAACTTTTTTGTAACTTGCAACCTAAAATCAGATCAGGACTAAGAACATAGTACAGATAATCTTCCATGCCTTTATTTCTTCTAGCCTCGATTATTGTAACTCCCTATCTTTTCAGGTAGCTTCTTGACAAACACCAAACTAAGAGGACATAGTATCCTGATTCTGGCTCAACTGCATTGTCTTTCTGTACATTTTTTACTTTAAGATGCTGCTGATCACATACAAAGCCCCTTTTGTATTTCTGACCACTGTATTTTCCACTGAGATCTCTCAGATCCTCTGACCAGCTGCTGTTAAATGTCCCAGGGTACAAGCTCAAAACAAAAGGGTCAGCTAGGTCTGTAGGTCTGTCTTCTGTGATGACAGTGGTCAGAATTTGTAGAAAACTGGATAAAGTTAATATAAGCAGCTGATTCTCTGTTGCATTACTGGGCAGAAAGCTTTCATGCCTTGCAATGACTAGTGCACAACAGACTGTCAGCTTACAGTGTTTTCAACAGTGCTTGAAATGGTACTTAATAGTAAATAGAAAGCACTTATATAATATATATATAACAGTATGAGTCCCTCACAATATATGTAATATTCACCCATGGACACAGATTCATACATCACAACCCACACACCCACACTTATACACTGATGGCAGCCATCAGCCAAGCTGCAGTGAGCCTCTTAACAAAGCTCAGGTTTACACACAAAGTAATGATCAGCTGTTTAAAGCCACAGTGAGATCTTACCCAAGATCCTGTGGATCCACCTGCCTCTCCTACTGTCTCTGCTCCACTACCTGCATGTTCTTCTTGAACTGAACCATGACATTTGGAAACAAACTAATCTCTGGATGTGCGTCTGTTCACCAGGAGTGTGGACATGAACAGTAATGAGCTGCTATGGCTGCTGTGTTAAAACTATGTGTATCTACAGCTGGTATTGAATTACACATTTATTATTTACTGTTAACTACTGCATTTAATATCCATATTGACAAGGGAGGTGTTAGTGAAAAGGCTTTCCTCTCAAAGGTGGCAGAAGGTTAGCTAAAGCCAACCAGTTAATTATTTGAGGTAAAGAAAGAAATTTCCTGTTCTCAACATGTAGCTGCTTTTACTCACACTTCAAGTCTTGGCTCTTTTTATTTCTTTTATCTTTAAAAATTATTTTTAAAGAGATACACCAACACAAAATGTTTCCATCATTTTGTCCACCCCACTGAAACTATATGAGTAAAAGAACAGTCTCTCTGTGCCATGTAACAGCACCACACATGACTGCATTTGAAACAACACCTCAGTGAAACACTCAATAAAAACTGAACATCGTCATCTTCATGAAAGCAGATTTATTGCAGGGCTGTTGCAGCAGTTTGCTAATATTAACTGGAAACTGAGTGTGTATTTGTAATTTTTTTCTTTGACTGTCTCGTTTGCCTGCAACGTGCATGACTGAAATGTAATGGTTGATTTCAGTGCTGGCCTGGGAATTTTATATAAATAGAAAAACTGTGTGAACATAGCTTA
The DNA here is from genome assembly GCA_038496675.1 of Rachycentron canadum. Classification (NCBI taxonomy): domain Eukaryota; kingdom Metazoa; phylum Chordata; class Actinopteri; order Carangiformes; family Rachycentridae; genus Rachycentron; species Rachycentron canadum. The sequence continues at coordinate 18,471,217 of CM076658.1, forward strand.
GCTTCAATAATGAGTCTGTGGGTGTAGCAATAGTACTGTCTGCCACAAAATAGGCAATTGCAAACAACGTCCCTGAGGTATTTCCTCCATTGAGACATATAAGCATAGGTCATCAAGAGCAAGGAGTGAAAACAATGTGTAGGTGTAGTGTGTTTATGAACAAACTCTGAGCTTACTTAACACACACAGGACACAAAGTAATTTCAGATTTGGTTTAGTGTGTATGTTTTTAATGATCTGTAAACTTACTCTGCTAAATGAAGGAGCACCACAGATAATAAGTGCTGAAATACACTAACAAAGACACTGAGAGGAGCTGGGAGGACAAATCATTATACAGCTGACTCTGACTTTCCTTGTATTTTTTTTTTTTTTTTTGGGGGGGGGGGGATTATGCAGATATGATTTTTTTGAAAACATTGTTTTTTCTGTTTCTTAAACTCTATTCACACAGTACAGGGATTTGACACCAGATACTGTAAATGTACAGACTTAGAGACAAGAGCATGTTGTACATATTCATCACTAAACAATCCCTGACATAGAGCTGTGTTCCTCTAATTCAAATTCAAATGAGTGTTATGGCTTGCAGCAACATTTGTTGCCAATGCAAATAATGAAAATCAATAAGGATGAACAACAGGGCTCTCTCGGTATGTGTTAGTATTGGATCCTGCTACAAAACCTCAAATCAAGGAAAGGGAGACTTTTTATGTATGCACTGTCTTGCTGTGAGGACTCAAACCAATTTTCTAAATCCTCCTAATTATTGAAATCTTAATGTTTTGATTGCGTCATGAGTGAACTAGCATCAATTAAAGGTCCGAGCAGGAATAGCAAGATGCATATCTTCTTATTATAATGTTGTAATCATTGAGTTTTATCATTGAAATCATAAGTCAGTAGGTAAATCCTTCTGTTTTTCAATTGGCTGTTCAACACAACTCTCTCACATCCACACTCATTTATTTGGCAGCCTTCAAAATACACTGGGCGAAACATTTAAGTGCGTGTATGTGTATGTGTGTTTGCTTGTGTGTGTACCAAGCTCCTCAAGCTAAGGAGTTCAGATTTATTGAAAAATTTGAATCTACATTATTATTACATTTATTATTTACAATATATATATTATTTATTACATTATGAAATTATTTTTATATCTCTTGTTGAACTTTTTATTGCCAGCAAGAAATGTACAAACACACACCCACATTCAAACACAAACACACAAACATACACACACAGAGGCAGTCAATTTAAAATGGATTGATGTTGCTGTAAAATACATGCCAAACTCCTGTCACACTGTGATCTAGCAAGAGCTAATTACAAGAGGCATCTAATAAGCTTGGTGTGTCAAGTGTCAAGTGCATGATTTTATTTATTTTATTACGATACGTGATTATTCCACAGGAGTAACGGCACGAACAGTCATCGCAATATGTGGTGAGCATTATTTCTGAATCATCACACAAATTGATATTTTCAGGGTTTTCTGGGTCAGATGGGATTGATGTGTATTCAAATTACAAGTGAAGTATTTCCTCCTTGGTACTTTGAAGCAAGTCAGAAGAATCAATTTTTATTTTAGTCTTAATTATATAATAAAGGAAAAATGAGGAGTAGATTACCATGAAGAATTCACTGACAATCATGTCAAATGTATATAAGAAGAATGTTTACACAAAACCAAACACTCTTTCATGTCTGAATTATACAGTATCTGCACATGAGTGCTGTTAGTCTTGGCACGTTTGGTGTGTGTATTCTGGGGCTGTAATTGTTACTATATTCTGATTCAGCCTCATTCAAGTCCCACATAGGGTTGAAAGGATGATGTAGATTTAACGGCAAAGTCTTTGGCTGCGGGAAATATAAGTCGCAATTTGCAACTTTCAAATTACTTAGCTCCAGTCTCATTAAAGTCTCTGAAGAAATCCCAGAACTTGGCAAGTTATGTTTGCAGGGTTTTTTTTTGTTGTTGTTTTTTGCTATTATCCTCAAAATTATTCTGCAGCCACTCAATACTTGATACATAGACCTGCTGCAACAAAGGGTTAGGGTTATAGCTAAATATAACAATCTGGCTTACAATTTAAAATGCAGTCCATATTTTTCTAGTGAGACTTCTACAGATTCCTTGATCACCTTGTTAGTTCATTTAAAATGATTTTTCTTGTTTTTTTTTGTCAGGTTCAAGTTCAATCCCAAAGTGCATGAGAAAACTGTATAAACAGAGATAAACAGAGCTTTGTTGCATAGCCATCTTGCATAATGAATAAGTCTTTGCGTGGTGTTGTCTGTACCGTGTGTTAGATGTGTATGGCTATTCTGTGTAAGACCGATGACTCTTCTTTGCTGCAAACCAAATTTACCTATTGGTATAAACAAAGTAACCTAATCCAACCAAACAGGAAGTGAGGTCACTCACATTTATTACACAAATAAAAAAAATTCCATGTCTTTTCTTCTGTTTCAGCTCAACTTTGTCTTGTTTGTGAACATTGTGAGAGTGCTGGCCACTAAAATTCGAGAGACAAATGCGGGGAGGTACGACACCAGGAAACAGTACAGGTACTGAACTGACTCTTTGTATAACACCAGTCATTTGTTGTGTGTCCAGTTGTTGCTTAGAGTCCCATGGTGATCACACTATACGGACATTACCATTGATGTACATTCACTGCATGTTTAGGCTGTCTTGTCAAATATGAAATCCTATTGTCCACCTTGATTCAGAGAATTAATTTCATCACCAATGCAGAGGCCACTCTGCATTGCTTACTGTCTGACTTCCCTGCTCTGTCTGTGGCTCTCAGCATCAAGTCCACTGTTTTCTAATAGGCACATAAACTACTGAACTTGAACTTTCCAAAAAAAGGCTCATTAATTTCCTGGAGAGGCTGGTCAAATAGGATCAAATAGTGCCTGTATTAGGGACAGTTTTGTTGTGTTGTTTTCAACAGTGGAATCAGTGAGACTGCAAGTGTTTCTGCGCCACAGTGGGATTGACTCACAAATTGCTTATCACAATGAAGGAATGTGTCACCCAGGGCAACGCCATAGCTCACTGATGCGTTTTTAATTGTTTTTGGTCAACAGCAAAGCTCCTGTCCAAAGGAATAAATTACATGCATTGTTGGTTTTTGGTTTTATTTTATTTGTTTTTTTTTTCATTGGATTAGTGTGAAACTGAAAAATGTAGAATATCACCAGCACTTAAACTTTGTGTTTTCACATTTACCCACCTTTCAGTTTACAGCTTTGTATTTAATAAAGGACTAACACAAATAGAATCAGAGTACATCGAGTACACATGCAGAGTTTATGCAGATGAGTGAACACAAACACACATTACATGCCTAACTGCAGTCCATACCTTCACCTCAAACCGGAAACAAGACTTAACCCAAAAATTTAACCCATGTGAGTTCCCAACATATATACACATACTCACACACTGTTTTCTATACACAAATGTTTGCATAGCTATTGCATTGTGTTTCATTGCTTGTGGACAGCCTGAATCAAACCATAACTCTTACTTTAACTAAAGCTAATTCAAACCTAACTCCGCACCCGAGGACCTTGGAGATGTGATTTTGCCTCATCGGGACCAGGTTTTTGTCCTGATGAGGACTATTGGTTCAGATGGTCAGTGTTTTTTAATACTGGAAAAGGTCCCAAAATGCTAAAAGAAATCTGTGTGTGTGAATGAATGGATGAATGGGGGTAGTTTGATCTTAGTCCAACCATCTGGAGAAAAATCTGTTCCGCAGCCTGTTGGTTCATGTACCTTTTACCAGACTGCATTGGAGGAAACCGTATGTGTAAAGGGTGGGGGTTGTACACTGATGGTGCTGACGGCTCTGCAGATGCCGTGTTGGTGTTGTATGTACAGCGAGGATGCCAGCAAGGCACCAATGATCTCTTCAGCTGTTCTCACTATCCTGTTATTTTGGTGTCTAGAAGTGATGTGCGCTTTCAGTGGTGCCTTTCAAAGCATACTTAAAATTGTTAGGGCTGGAGTGGAGTCTGCTGTCCTTAATCTGCGTACAGGGTGATGTGTTGGCACACACAGACACACATGCACACACACACACACACACACACACACACACACACACACACACTGAAAAACATTATGTGTTTTAGCGTTTTCACATCTACAATTATCACTACTATTGTCCTCTGCTGATGCTGGCAGCAGTGTGTCACATAAAAACGCTATCATGACAGTATATTATTAACATTTTGAATACTGAGTGAGAGCGAGACACTTTTGTGTGGATGAGCAGACTATTAGTCAGAAAAGATGATGGTGATCAGGTGCACTATATTGAAAGCCACATTGGAAATTGATCGTAAGTCAAATACAACAAGTTTCACTCACCGAATATGTCATTGAAGGTCGGATACTAAAAAAGAGCAAATGAAGGAAGAAGCAACACAAGAAGAGTAATTGTAACTGTCGAGAAAATAATTTCAAAAGAATTCACGTGAACACGTTTTGCAAAGAACGAGGTTGATCTTTTATTATTAAACCTGTTGCCTGCTGATGAATTAAAGGATCAAATCAGGTTTATCAAAACTTGTGTTTAACATAAAAACTGTTGTAAACGTCCATTACAGGTCACACACAACTTTGATCTACTGCACTTATTGTTTTCCAGTGTAATGGAGAACATTATAGAACATACAGTACTGACTTTCAGTTTTACCTAACGAAAGGGTACCTACTCTGGGTAACAAGCCTTTAGCTGGTTTACAACTTGTCTGATCCTCTGACCATTTGCGTTTGTTGTCCTTTTTTAACCAACGTTTCCACTGGTTAAATGAATGTATTTCCTGACCAAGATTTCAGGCGTTATGGTTTTTAGTTGTATGTTTCCCACCTTTGCTTTACGTTTATTTAAAAAGTATATACATTTTTTTCTACTGAGCCAAATCAATTATTTATTCCTACTATGTGCTTCAGAAACCATAGAAGTATATATATTTCTGATTACAAAATTAAATTTGATTTCTTATTAAATTGAATGTACCTCTGGTTGCAGGCTGCAACTAACCAAGTTGCAGGAAATGGTGGTCACAATCTCCCTTTCCCGATCAATTAATGATGGACAGAAGTGATCTTTGACCCCCACATACTGAGATACCATGTTGAGATGAGCTTTGACTGTTGAATCAGTTCATCCTTAAATCCTAATGAACATTTGGGCCAAAGTTGAAGGAAATCCCTTAACGCATTACTGAGATATCGTATTGACAGAGGGACAGACTGATGGAAACCTATGGCTCAGAAACCTATACACATGAGCACAGCATTTCTATTAAAATGTTACAATTGTGTGAATTTGTCTGTGTTTTCACACAAACAGTGAAAAGAAAATATGAAGCTAGAATAGAAATTGGAAGAGCACATCAGAGATCACATTCAGATTGCTTGGTTGGATGAGATCAGCATTGCCGTTAATGGTATATGTAGTAGGCTTATTGTGATTTGTTTTTGCATAATTAAAATGTATGGTGTCTTCTAGCAATGCTGCTTATAGTGTTATATAATTTTAAATTATTATGCCAGTAATAAACCAAGATTTTCACATGCATGTGATAATTTCAAGCTGCCATAAACTATTACTACTGCACCAGAAGGGAGAGGAAGACAGTCCTTGTTTGTATTGTATTGTTACGTCATCTAAGTTGGGAGTGTAGATATCTAACTTCTTACTGCAGACAAAGGGAAATGAAATAATAAAAACACGCCCTTCACCTCAGACAGGTGGATTGCGTGCCCCGAGCTGCTGCTGGTCCTCCAGGTCTTCAATCAAGTTAAAAGGAGGAAATTGAGTCATGTGCATTATTTTGTCAGGAGGGCTGACAGAGTCTTGACTGTGTCAAACTGGGTCTGTGAAGCACAGGCACTGAGGCCTGTGTCTAAACATGAGTGTGATGTATGTTGATACATTTAAATCAGCCAGCTTGAGATACCTGAGTTTAACTTTGTGTGTCTGTTATGCTTGAAAAAAATAGCTTGAAAGAAATGTGAGGGCTAAAGGTCTTTCATGTCTAAAAGACACATGCAGCTGTGGAGTAACTCTCACAAAGTAGCATATAAAGCTTTACATGATTACTCATGAATTTCCAAAGCTTAGAATCAAAGCATTGATCACACCCTGAGTAAAAATGGCTCCACTAGGAAATAGAGAGAGAAAGCAGTTTAACAGTCACAATAATTTCTTGATTTAAATGTGCGTGTTCCCGGAGTAGTAAGTCTGAACACTGGGGTGTTAAATATTTCCTGCAGGAAATTTCTTAGGGAGCACAGCAAGTTCTTTTCAAATTAATATTCCCTCAAGAACTAGTTTGAAAGCCAGACTCATCTCAGTTTGTGGAGGGAATATGAGCTTGGCAACCAAGCATCATTACTTTTATCAATATCTGACAAATATGGTGTCAACAGTTTTCACAAGCAAATATCATTTAAATTAAAATGCAATGCACAAATAACACCTTCTCTTCTAATTTGGTGCTTTGATGACAGTAATTGTGCTCAACTATTGAGTACTGAATAATAGTGCTGTTTAACTGGGTTGAGATCTTTTGATTGTGAGCTCACAGCATATGATTCACTTCATTTCCATGTTCATCAAACCATTCACTCACCCCTCATCCTATGGATGGGGGCATTGTCATCCTGAAAGAGACCACTCCCCTCAGAATGCAGTGACCCCTCCCTCTAAATGCTCCTCTGTCAGATTTCACAGCTGAACTCTCAAATGTGCATTTGAGCATGTAATGAAGGACTTATGCACTGTAGATCTACAATAATATCCCTGTGTAACTGTGGATGTCCTGACACAGTCTGATCATGTCCTGCATTGACATTCTCAGTTATCTGAGGGAGAGTTAATTATGTAGGGACATCTCCACAAGTACTAGTTGAATCCATTTTTGAATTTTCCTCATGGCAATGAATTATTTTCCATCATGTAAGTGATTCAGTTCATGTAAACCTAATACTCTTTCCTTTATGGAGAACTGAAATTATAGCATAACGTGACAACTGGTGATGATACTGGGTGGGTGGGCTAACAAATGCATCATAGTCATTAAGCTCACGCTTGACCAGCAACAGCATCAAATCCGAGACACCATGTTCAGGAGCAACACTGATCTACAACAAAATATTAACTTTACCTGACATTGAAAGCTTTTTACAATTTCCAATGCAACTCATGCTACACTCATGTTTCCTGCTTTTCCCAGATAAATGCTTCAAGTCCTTGTTGGGTCAGAGCCGTGTCTCCTCCAAAAAGCAAGCACAGGAAACAAAAATGTGATAGATACTGAAAACTTTTGTCGTCTTAAGTGCCTTTCCGATGAGAGGTGAAACGCCTTCAAAATCCTAGAAAAGAAGTCCAGTTGCTTTCAACTCAGCACCTAAGACTAAAATGACCTGAATGACTACCATGACCTACGCAGACTTACAATGTTGTTGTTTGCCCTTTTGTGTCATTTCAACATTGTTTGGATGATGTGCTCCCAGGCTCCTCTCTTCCAATTTTTCTTCCCAAAACATTGAGAAAAATGAATGAAAAAGAACCGTCTGTAGCCTGTCATTGTTCAGAAGTCCAGACCTGTGGGCTCACTGAATTTAGCCTATATGGGAATAAGTCCTGTTTTCTTGTGACTATTTGATGCTGTTGCTGCTCTTGTTTCTACCAAAATAACAAAATAATATGTTGCAATGTTTTGTTTTTTTTTAAACACTTTTTCTCATCTTTTTGAAAAAGCTAAAGGAGAACTTAGCCCTGTTAGCCCATTTATAGCTGTCATCCCTACTTATAGAGCTTTTAGTCCACCTAAAGACCAGCTTTGACTCCAGTCTGGTCCAATATGGTGGTTCTCCTCCGTCTCCATCTTTTTTTCTCCTCTTTCTTCTGCCTGTTTTTTTTTTTACTTATTCTCCTCCTTTTAGTTTTAAAAGTGGTTGGCATCTATAAATACTGTATTACTACTACTGTTGAAATTGCCTGGTCCTGCTGTGCTTGTGAATCTATCTCCCTCCAGTAAAGACGGCTGTTTTCATACAGTTTGATGTGTCTTACCTGGTAACGTTCCACCTAGTGTCCCCCTATTTAACATTAGTGGCATATTAACAGTTGATAATTGTTTATAAAGCAGGATAATGTAGCAGCTACAAGAGCATTTTTAGTGTTTTTTAAATACATGTTTTACATAAATTTAATTATATAACATTATATTCACATTTGTTATTTGTTTCTACGCTAGCTTATTGTTATGGGTGCCCACAGGAGCCATTTTATTTGTTGACAATTACAGTAACACATATCTGCTTACAACATCATATATATATTTGTTTTTTTCTTCAAAATATCTAACTGCACATATATTATTTTTATTATATTTTATCTATATTTTTATTCCATAGTATTATTTTGTTTAAATATATTATACTGATATTTAGCAGTTTATTTTCTAAGACTCTTTACTTTGCTGCTGTAATACTGCATATGTCCCCACTCTGGGACTAATGGGAATATGGGAATATCTTATTCATACTTGCTATTTTACTTTTACAACCACTGATGCAGTTGGACTCTATATTTGGGTGTTTGTGTGTGTGCGTGTGTCCACAGGAAACTGGCAAAGTCCACCCTTGTGCTTGTGCTCGTGTTTGGAATCCACTACATCATCTTTGTGGGGATGCCTCATACATTTGAGGGGCCAATCTGGGAGGTCCGCATGTACTGTGAGCTGTTCTTTAACTCGTTTCAGGTACGTTCTGTCAGTCATGTGAGATTAACTCTTTACATATGTCTTGAAACTCAACTCATACATTTACATAACTCATTAACATTACAGATTTTTACTGTCGTGGCAGATGCATGTGCTCTTTAAAATGTTTTGGTGTAAATAAATGAATATATCATAGTACTTCACCCACTAACTTCACACACACTAACAAACTTCAAATTTGCAAATGCAAAAGACTGCATTATTCAGAGAAGCAGCTTGATAATGAGATTGATTCATTCTCATAATTCAGCCTGGGTTAGGTTTAAATAGCAATTTCAAACATAATGAATGTATGAGGAAAGCCCTGACATAGAGAAATTAAAACAGATGGACCCAATCAAATTATGCTATGGAGCGCAGCAACGAATGGTAACATACTGTGTAAATAATGCTCATTTCAGTCAGAATTCATAACAGCACCAGGGCATCAGAATAGTTGGCTCTTTTGTTAAAATCGTCTGTGCCTGTTATCTTTTATTTATCTATTATTTTTTTTAGACAGGCCTTGTTTCAAATTCTTGGCAAATGGCTATTGTCCACTCAGCCATTAGTTCAGATAATGTGTAATTTACAGTGTCCACATTTCCCACGAATAAATCAGTTTGGACAAACACTTTTAATTGTTCTGAAGCTCAGCTCTGAACATTTCCCAAAGCAACCAGTTTACACAATACTTTGATTCACCTGCTGTGCTACGTAGATAGGCTGTGAGAACTTTTAGAAAATTTCAGATTATGTGATCAACATTTCCATCAACAGTTAGAAAGTTTATTCATGAACAGATGAGATTAGGTGTAAAGGCAAATTAGCATAAAGAAGAAAAAAAAAAGCATATAATGGTGTCACTTCACTGTAGGCACCAGATTCTTCCTCTTTAAAATGCTGCATGTCTTCTAAAAATTACATTTGTGTACAGTTTAACTAATTTACATTAGCAAATCCAGTTTTCTGCAATTTGGTGTCTCCTAGATTACATTTCTATTAACCTAATGAGTACATTTACACAGTTTACTGTTCATTCATTTAATTACTTACAGCAAAAAAAGTGGCATCAAATGCTGCTTTTATTCCCAGGCATTAATAAATCATATAGCAGTATCTTTTAAAGTTCAGTCATTTTAAAATGCTGGAATCATCTGTCTTGACCAAGCGAAGAGAATGGCCTGGCAGTGGATTACGAAAACCTTACAAAGAGCCATCTTCTTGCCACTCTTCTCATTCTGGTAAAAAATGAGCCATTATTTATAATGACTGAATACCCATATGTATGAATCTGTCATATTCACAAAAACATGACTACCACTACAGAGCACAGATGGGTTTATATTGACTCATAGTCATCATCATGTTTACTTCGTCCAGAACTTTCTCCAGTAATTGCAATGGTCATAAAGTAGTTTAAAGACTCCAGAGTGGAACAGCCTACCAATTTGCTGCGAAGAAATCAGAAAAAAGGTCATATACTTGTTTTGTTCGATGCCTGTGGGAGTATACATCACATTAAAATGTACTCAAAGTGTGTGACCTATGCATAATTCTGAACAATTTTCCACAATTAGAGACTACACATAATTCATACTGAAATCTGAGAGCTTGAGGTATTTAATCAACTGAGAGGGATTTTATTTACTCATTCCACAAACACCAAAAATAAAATGGATGTGATTTATGTTAAAATAATTGATCATAGTGCAAAAAACAAAACACACACAAGTCCACGAGAGCTTTAGTGAGAGGGCTGCATGTGCAACCTTTGCTGACTGAAGCCAAAAAGACTCATTTGTGATGGTCGCCAGAAACACAACAATCACCGGATGTGCTAGAATTTCTTTGCACCTGTTTGAAAATAACTGTTTAAATATCAATCTAACTTTTCTACTGCTTTCAGTTTTCAATCAAACATTTCTAACATTGCTATAGTTTATTCATTATTCATCATTATTTCCATAATGACCACATTTACAGAATCAAAATCCAGGTAAACCCAGTGAATCTATTGGACAAGTAATTACAAGTTAAGTATAAAGTCTTAAGTCGAATGGAGGTGGAACCTTGTCCCTTGTTCCTAAAGGCAGTGTACTTACATGGAGGTTTGTGCTACTGCAAACTAATGCTTTTGAGCAGAAACAAGATGGAAACTAAGTCAAAAGAAATAGAGAGCCATGTTTGTGGTCACATTTTTTTATGCACCAGCCAGTGCAGCCAAACGTATGAACTATAATGAACCCTGATAAAATAAGAAGAGGGGAAAAGCTCTATTCATTATTCCCTTATATTAGGTTATTTATTTGATGTATTCCACTCAACACCTGCTAAGCACCTAGAGATGAAGAGCATTTGCACTCTCATGAAAAGATTAAAATGAACACACTAACTCACATCCGCTCTGACTCAGTCTTTAAAAAATCATCAGTAAATACCAGGATGCAGTTTCTAATTAATGTTAAAGCAAAAGGTGGTCTGTTCTTGTGCATGAAATATGCATACAATATATAAAAGTACACTCACGTCTCACTGTATAGAAGTGAAGCCAGGAAAGAATAAGGCCCAGGAGCTAAAATCATCTGAACAGAATGATAAAATGAATGAAATCCTAACGGTTTCATTTGAATGAATCTGGAGTTGAGTGTCATTGTTTATTGGACCTAACTCTGTAGGACATATAGTATTCTCAGGTTTAATATCTCTGTGAATGTCATGGCCACCTCTCATATTAGTAGTGGGGCTTTTCACTTTACATCAAATCATTCCCATTTTATGTCTGTCTCTGTTACAGTGTGTGCTGCTTTAATGCCAAACCAGTGGTTTGTGGCATTAAAATGTGTTTGTGGCATTAAAATCCCTCCTTTCATGTGGATAATTAGGTCAACTGTAAAATTAAAACTCTTCTAAAACTCTTCTAGAAAATGAAGAGTTGGTGCTTCAAACAAGTCTGTGCTTCAATCGAGATTTAAGTTATTAGTGCTATAGTTGTGTTTTTCTCTTCTTGGTAAAAAAAAAAAAAAAATGTTGAGAATAAAATTCTCTGGCACACACACTCAAAAGAAGATCCGAACAGAAGTAGCTGCGATGTTTCTCTCTTATTTTCTAGACGAGCACTACTGGGAGTCAAGAGATAACATTTGGTGACCTGGAACATCCTCATTGTCTCTTGTATTTTGTGGAAGACAGTGTTTGTGTTGTACTCAGACAAGAATGATATTTTATAAATGGTCACTGTGATCTGATATCTACTGTATATTTGAATTCCACTGTGATCTGAACTCACATCTTGTGTGTGTTAATCTCATCTTTTCAGGGTTTCTTTGTGTCCATTATCTATTGCTACTGCAACGGAGAGGTTAGTGCATACTTTTTTATTTTCTTTAAATCACACAGGCAAGGCAAGGCAATTTTATTTGTATAGCCCATTTTTACAAACAGTTTGTCTCAAAAGGCTTTACATAGTAACATAACAACATACTCTGCCCTTAGACCCACAGAAGAAGCCCAAAAACTACAAAACTAAAGCAAATACACACACGATCAAGGATGTGGCTGTTGAAGTTAAAACATGACATTGGAATTGGAAGCATGTAAAGCATCACTAGTAAACCAATTTATTAATACTGAACCAAATAACTCATGTAATGTCAACTTAGACAGTGTGGCTGAGCAGCATTTAACTCCACTCAAGCCTCGTTTTCGTCTCTGAGCCTATGCATTTTTGTTTTGGTTGAAATTCGCCCTGTGTCCAGCAAACAAGCTTAGGCAAGTTGAGTATTCCCTACCTGCTGCTACATAAAGGGGCAGGGACATAAAATAAACATGATGCTAATGAAGAACAAAGTCTACCATCACGCTTTTCTCTGAAGTTGGTGGAGACCAAGTCAGAGCTTCAAGAAGTGAAAATTGGACATAGCTTAAAACATTACACTGCTCTGTTTGTGAGGTTATTGTTTGCCTATATTGTATTTGCAAAAACCTAAAATTACAGTGCAAGGAAAAAGAAGTCATGATAACCCAGATAAGACACCTACTTTGCATTGAGATAATATAATTGTAATATCATTTTGTCATTCCCAACTCCACAGGTCCAGACAGAGATAAAGAAAACATGGACACGCTGGAACCTGGCCTTTGAGTGGGAGGGCCCGGTGGTCTGTGGCCGCTACCGTTACGGCTCAGTGGTGGTCGGCATCAACAACAACAGCACCAGCAGTCAGTCCCACCTGGCTGGGGCTGGGCCCTCCACCCGCTCCACCACACTTGTTTCAAGCCGTGCTTACCGGAGCACAGGCCCCCCTGTGATCAGCATGCATGCCACTCTCCCAGGTTACGTCATCAGTAACTCGGACCCATCCATACCTGAAGAACCTGAGGACAGTGGCCCTAAGCAAGTGGATGATATTTCACTGAAAAATCTGCCTGTTCTAAATATGAATGCAACAGCTGAGGATGAGGAGGAGACGCTGTAGCTATCGTCTAACAAAAGAGGCTGTGGAGACTGGGGGAGTTTGACTGTGTACAAAAAATTGAAAAATGTCTTGAACCACTTGAAGAAAACTTAAAATACAAAAAAAAAACAACAAAAAAACATTATAAATGAGTTGGAAAATTGAACGCTTCAGCTAAATACACTGGTCATGGACAAAAAGGTCAGCAGGTGCTGAAAGCAAACATACGTTTGGTCACAGTACTGCTTTATTTGGCACTAAGTGTTGTTTGAATGTTTGCATAACTCGCAGGGTTTAAGGTTCCACCCAGTGCCCTAAAGAGGAAATGCAGTTCATTCAAGGGAAAAACTCAGTCGGCCTCAGTAGGTTGGTGTAGGTAGGAGCCTACTTTTAGGTTACTCTTACTGCTTATCACCTTCAGAAGTTTAGAAATGAGCTGGGCAGCTTCTTCAGATGTCTATAATTTCTATTTAAAAAGAACTCAAATTACTGACTAAACAAAATGCTTTCCTGCTTTCCTCAGGGAGGGCAACACCATAGTGCCCTCTTGTTGACCAGCATCCACTGGGCCAATGTGGAAGTGCCAAAAACGGCAGTTCCTCAAATGGCCGCTTGAGGCTGTTTCCACAGGCGAGTCAGTCCCCATAGACTCATGTTAAAATGCCAACTTTACAGCAGGAAAAAACATGTTTACAGTCTTGTACAAAAAATTGTTTTGGTTTCTATAGCAAATTTCCCCATTTATGACAACTGTATAGGGGTGAATTAAATTATGCATAATTGTAGGCATGACAGCATTGATTGACAGATGGCTGAGCTTATGCTTGCCACAAACTAGAATGCATTGAAGTCTCAGCTCCACATGCCTATGTGCCCATTTTCTGATTAACCAGTGAGTTTCAAAGAGTCAGGCACTGCCAAAATGACAACAGCAGAGCAGCCCACTCTGAGCTTCAAAACTGCTCCTTAGAAACCTGTGGTGCTCTGACTTTAGTGACATTAATTTCATCATGTCCCAGTCGAGTGTACCTTTTCTGCTATTACCTCTATTGTACTGAAGATGAGTAACTGAGGATAATGTTAAGCCACAGTCAGAAAAAACATGGAACATGTGTAGGAGATACATACATGAAAAAATGTATAATGTTGATAATGAAGGGGTGCTCAGAAAAACTGTGGCAGCACCAGTAGCACAATATCTGCAGAAGAAAAATCATGTCCAGAACATGGACCTTTATTGAACATTGCTCAGTGAATTTGAACCTACAGCAGATTGATGTATTTTCTCTTCATATATAAGACAAGGCAGTGTTTTCAGCCATTTTCTGGAGTTTCTAACTCTCCTGCTGGTCTAGTCCGAGATGAGACTATCTGTCATGTAAGAGGAGAATACACCCTGATGATGATAATGAACGATGAATCCTTTTCTTTGTTTTGACAAATTCACTGTCTTGGTGAACTACTGTAATGTGCATGCTTGTCAGTTGTCAACCCACATTGTCAAGATTCATGCATTTTGTAAAGAGAAACAGCTCCTGATGGAACCAACTATCTTTTTGACCTTCAAGTCAAGCTGAAATCACATGAAAATAACTTTTCCAGAGAACTACTTATATACACACCTGCACAGATTTTTTTTACATTTATTACCTTGAACTGCTGACATCTCTTAAGCAAAGTCACAGCCAGTAGCATATATCATTTTTTATGTTATTAAGATGACATTGAAATCATAAGATTTTCTATTTTTGACAATCAGCTGATGTGCTTTTTGTGTAAAGGGCTACATTTTGGTGGGCTCTTAAGGGTTTTACTGTATGTCTGCTTTGTGAATGCATGTTTGTCAGTGAATTAGACAGTGCTTGTTATAAAACCAGAATCTATTCCTGTGCCTCTCCTGCTCCTGCAGAAGCTTTAAAAAATGACTTGAAAGGACTCTTTTTAATCTCTGTTAATGTGCTTAATGTACTTGGTTGTTTTTTTTTCCTCCTGTGAGATCTGTTTGTTCCTTTCCCTTCTTCATTCATCTATCCTGCCTCTCCCTCCTCTCTGTTATCTGCGAATAAATGTTTAATGTTTTCAACAAGCATCTGTGGAGCTATATTCCAGCTGGGGATGTGCTAAGCAAATAGTGTATTAAGATTTTCCTGAAATTACAGTTACCACACATTGTACGGCACTGCAGCAGGGTACAAGTCCGTAGTTTCTGTCACAACTAAAGCCAAATAAAAAAGGTAATGACCGAGCATGACAAACAGCACAGTAATATCATGGTTTTTAACCGTCAGTCAGAAAAAACCTTGACATCAGAGCATCAGTGGTGACAGTTACTTCTTGATTTTCCTGAGACATGACTGACTTAATTGCACAATGGTAAAATAAATTGAATGTCAATATTCAGTCTTCACAGGCAAGTTATTTCCATTCATGGTCCACACTGTCATGCCTGTTTTATTGTGCGTATTGCCAGTTTGCATGTTGGCGTTTCTGTGACCCTGTAGAAGCAGATGTGGATGTGTTTATTTGGCAGCTGTGCCCAGAGTGTTACACTGTTGTGCAAGCCTTTTTTTTTAAACTACACATTAAGCTACCTGTGTATCTCTGCGCGTAAATGTTGCGTGTACACTTCCGTCAGCCAACTGTGTGGGGTTATAATGTGAGCATGGTCACCGGGAGCCACAATCTCAATGCTTGATTTTATATGCACTGCTGGAGTTTAAAACCTGCCGTAGGGCCCCATTGATGGAGCTGAGCTGAGTAATGAAAATTACTTCTTTGGTCACACTTAGCTATCACCTTGAGTTTCACTGCTACTTCCCAAAATAGAGTATCATAGGTTGTTGCCTGAGGTTGTGTTATAGTATAGTATAGTAACATGTTGTGTGTATGGGAAAGAGATTTTATAAGCAGGAGCAAAGCTCCTCCAAACAAAGTTGGATTTAACTTCTTTTTTGTGTTTTGCTCTTGTGTCCATGTCTAATGTGAACTACTTAGTGTTAGCTATACTGCATCTTAATGGCCAACCTGCACTGGCAACAACTATCTGAAGTTAGAGTAAGTTAGAGTGCAGAGATGTGTGTGATGTAACAGATCTACATGCCCTGCTGACTGCTACATACGGGTTATGCTCTGTGTAATTACCACCTCTCCCCCGCTTTGTTGTCCACTTCATTTCAAAGATACACAACCCCCCCATCCCCCTTGCGGCTTGTCACAGAGTTAAGCATCTTGGGTGGTGAGCTTAATTGCAGCTCAGCCACTGAAAAGAAAAGCAGAAACAAACACAGGCATACAAATACAATCCCTGTTGGGCATTCACACATGGAGATTCACAGCTCACTGCAGTGATGACCAGCTGGGCAGTAGAAGACATGATGGGAATATCAGTGTCACACACAACAGCGCGGTGCAGGGACACCCAGTTTCTCTTTCTGGACTGCACATTGTGTCTTTTCTGAAAGGTTGTAGTATAACTCTAAAGTAGTAGATAATGTCTTCATATAAGCAACATCAGTGAAACATTATATTCATATCTGGAGAAAAACTGTTTGTTACCCAAAAATCAGGCTTGTTCAAAGTAGGTTTACACACACGAGGAATTCGCTTTAGACTTCTGGTGCATAACAATCGACAGAGTAAGAAGAAAAAAATATAAAAGAAAAATAAAACAAATTCTATATTCTAAATATTTGTTTAAATCTGAATTTTCAACTTGTCTTTAATAGTTAGTTTATAGTTTGAGGGTTTTTTACATTATGTGCCGTGTCCTGTTTGGAATACACTGCTCTCACAGGTCTTTGAGTGATGCATTTGATTATCTGAGCAGGTCTTTCCTCAGCAGGTAATTAAAGTAGGCGGTCCCAGTCAGCTCTGTTTCATTAAATACTGCAGCTAATTAACTCTATTTCGCTTCCTTTGATCCCTGATATTGAGCCTGGGCCATAGAGGTAGGATAATACCATGATTTTGTGTAAAGCCCTGTGTAAGGTGGGTTTAAAAAGTGTATAGATAAATAAAGATAATGATTGTTATTAATAAATTATTTTTAAACAGTAACAGCCAACTAAAACAGATGAACAATCCCCAAGGAAGAAGACAACTCCTTCAGCTTTCAGAGCCAGAGCCATTTTACACTTTAAACCATGTCTCCAATGAAATCCACCAACAACCAACAGTCATCAAATTAACACAGAATACATTTGCATTTAATGTTGGTCATTTTGTGCAAATCAGACAGCAATTAATGATATTTTCATAGATTTAGGATATTTCCATCACCCGTGTCTGGAAACCAATTGGTTTGATGACCTCTTTCGGTTACAGTTTGTAAGTGGAAATTGAACTGCTCCTTCAGGCACCTAGAAACACATCCAATTACATTAAAACCAATCTGACCTTTGGCCTTTATTTTGCTCAAGTGTGCTGTTGGGGTGGATGGAGCCTTCTTCTTGTGGTAATGATTAAATACAGAGACAAATTATCAGGCAGAAATCGACAAAGATGTTGAAATGAGCTGTGTAAGACAGCACAACGATGTTCGGATGAGGCAGGCGAACTGAACATGTCACAGCTCAGTGACTGCAGGACTGAAATGCAGATACACAGAAAGATTGGTGGGTGCAGTGATGATGATTTAATGATAAAGATAAACAGGCTTACAAGCAGATGAGTCAACAGGCAGGAGGAAAAGGCTAGAACAGACGACTATGGGAATTTAATGATCTGACAGGAGGGGAACACTGCGTCACTGCGTCCCAATTCAGGGACCACAAGGTCTGCAAAGGTATGGCCCTTTGTACACCATTAAGGCCAAATTGAAATGAGGTGGCCTGGTCTATCATCACCAGTTCACTCAACGGTACTCTCCTCCAATGGCTATGTGACTCCTGTCACCTAGCAACCTTGAAGAGACATACATTTTTTTTTTTTAAAGGTCTTGGTTTTAACTGTTTTACTATTGGCTGTTGAACTGAGCTGAAACTTAATGTGTACATTTAAAAGTGTAATTCTCTGGCTTTCTGTTGGTGCTTTCATGACCACAAGTGAATCATGGAACAGGTTGGGCCACGAATGGATCCACCTGTTGGATCCTTATGAAGCTCTACTATGGGATGCTCTCGCCGTGCCGCTCTACAGAATGCAGTTGTTTATGGTTTTATCAATTATATCTGTGCTTTTTTTTTTTTTTTTTTTCTGTGACATGCTAAAATGTCTGACGTTAAAATGTCTACATGATACTGGACTCAGTTGTTGTCACGAAAGAGTGTGAATTAATTTGTTGTGCCTGAGCTTTACACAGGAAGGGCTTACTTTCATTCCTAAAATATCCCCTCTGCAGCATTGAAACTACTGAATACATGAATGTGTAAATGAATTAAGGATATGATAATCAGCAGTTATGTAACAGTCCCACTATCCTCAAAATGTGCTTCTTACACTAACTGAGCGGCGCCCTTTAGAGAGTGTAAAAAGTAGTACATTCAGGACAAAAGATAAGCCTCCATTAATTTGTCAGTATAAAGTGGTACTTAATCAAATGCCCCAAATGAATTTTTTTCTTCTCATTCAGCATCTTGCTAATATGAAGTGAATAGAGCTGATCAGCATTATTTGGCTCTGAATGTAAACATAGCTTTGTTTACAAGAAATCTTCACAGGGTACTGATTAAGTTGAAGTTGAGTGAAGTTGATCCAAAAAACATAAGGTTTGTTGGTTGTTTGGTACTAAACCACAATTTTTCCTATTAGCATTTGCAACCCAACAAACAAGGCAGCGGCAACAACGATTTTAAAAAGACAACGCAAAAGATCAAAATGTTGACACACTGGCTTCAGAAATCCAAACCATTTTATCATTTCACTGATGCTGTGCCACAGTTTCCTTGGTTTATTTTTACACTTACAACCATGTGTATGTGTGTTTTCCCTTTTGTTTCAGCCCTACACATGTCAGCTATGTAACCCTATAACTAATGGGGGATGGACCTTAGCCAACAGGAAGCTGCTGATGTACTGGATACAACTATTTGTTTCCCATGTGAAACCATTTGCTTTATCCATGAGTGTCCCATGATATTCCTGAATCTAAACATGTTTTTGTACCTAAACCTGCCCACACCTTGATAGTACTATAGGTTTAATCACGTGTTTATCATTGTAACAATGCAAATGAAAGTGTCATAAAATGCTGCAAATATACTCTGCATGTTTATTGTTGTAACCATGACAAGAAAGATCTGGCTGTTTTTTCAGATGATGCTACTATGGGTGATATCAGAGAAACAACTGATGATTTAGATTGGAGTTGTTGAGCACCGTGTACAAACAAGACAAAGACTAAAATTGGAAGCTGTATTCACATAACAGCCTACATTGGCACATTCTCAAAGGCAGTGTGGCTGGTTTCCAACAAAAAGCAGGCCCTGCATTGGGCTTTAATTGCCACCCTGTGCACAGACTTTCAATCAGCAGTGACTGATTGCTGACAGTGCGGACCCTGCCGTGTCATTTGTTTGTTTTTTGGCAATGACTTTGTTTCCAGTTTAGATGATTTTTGTCTCCTCCTGGTGTAGATGGAGTGATCAATCAATTTCAGCGAAACCAGAAGGAAATTCATCCACCACATGATCTACCATGACCAAATTTATGATATTCCTGCACGGCTTTGATTTTTACTTGCGCATATATTATTTGTTAACACTGTTTTGTTAATTTATCTTTATTGTGATTTTTGTCTATGTGAAATTCAATTAATATATTCTATTTAGCACAATTTTATGCCTTTCAAATAAACAGGAAATATAATTATGTGCAGTAAGTGTAGAGAAGATTTACATTACAGATATTATACTGAATAAGTATGACAAGAAACCAATAAAGTGTCTTTTATTAAAGACTGTCTATAAAAGATACAGAACACTTGCTGTCCTCCTTGTGTCAACAGTGTTCTGACTGGATTGGCTTGTTGTCCTCCCAAGATGGGAAGTTACAAGACTCCCAAAGTCTCCCTTTTTTAATTTTAAGTTTTGCTATTGCTACATAGCTAACATTAGCATTAACAGCTCTTTATTTACCAGATTTAGCAGAAACGTTGCAAGTTCATCATAAATTTCATTCCTCTCCTCAACATTAGCTGTCTCCAGTGGTGGAGAGCAACAACGTTAACCCTTGGTTAGCTCGCTAACTAGCTAATCCTAGCCTGTCACTGCCACCTCCAATGCTGACGTAGCTCCACTCAGAGGACGTGTTATAACCTCTTGTCTTGTAGTGCAACATTGTCCAAAGCTCTTGTTATTTGACAATTACAATCATCTGCTCCAGGCCAGAAACCACATTCGGCCGCAGAGAAAACTAAAAGCCCATTTATTGCAGCTTTTTCATAAGAGGAAAAATGTTTCTAGACAGGTCAGATTCACCCCTCACTCCTCATCTCCCCTTCTCCTTCAAATATGGTTTCTTCTAGTTCATAAACCAGAGGGTGACATCACAGTGGGTTGCCACTACCTATCCCAACCTATCCCATGATTCATATCGCACCAGTTTTGAAAATATGGCAGCCACTAATGCAGGGTTCAATCTGTCAAGGTTGCTTGAGCTAGGTGCTTGTGACGCAATGTAGGCAAGGAACGTAAAGTCTTCTAAGTTGCCAAGGGGGGTCAAAATTGCCAAATGTGGCAACACTGAGTTGATTTCAAATGTGCAAGTGTCAATAGTTTCACTTTAGACATGGGCATAAGTGAACCACCACCACCTTTACAGTGTCTGACTTCTTCAATTTTGTGTTGTAGTTTTGTTTTTTAAGTTTCACTTCAGTCTATGGGAACAAAAGCAACAGGTGCAGCAGGATAAAGGTGCATATGGGAGATCATCAGTGATCTGCCACCAAGAAAGCAGGGCATGATAACACTACATGATTCCAGTGATTTTATCTCTTCCTGTACAAAGTTAATGTCTATCCTATATCAGCTGTGTCTGAAGATAGTGTAACTTATTGGAAGTGAGATGCAGGTCAGTGTGTTTTCAGGGAACAGTAACAATGGAGTTTGTTGGTCACCGTGTGAGGCAGACATGAAACTACATCTACTGAGAAGAACTACTCAGGCCCAGCGGGAGGAATGGAGTGATACAGCAGGAGGATCTCTTCATCAACCAAGTGACTGAAAAACAGGCACAGACAACCCTCGACTCCAACCAGGAAAGCTCACCACAACTATGATCATTCATCATGTTTGTCTCCACTGCAACAACCTAAGTGCCCACAAATTTGGTGCAATCACAGCAGTACACACAGCCATACGAATACATAACTGAACATCCCCGTGTGCCACTGTCCTCTGTTTGATGTCAGTGACTGTCACTCTGCGGTTTGGTTTCTTTTTATACAGATCTGAAACCGTTTCCATGGCACTATTTCGTTCGCCATTTACAAACTACAAAGCTTTTTTTTTTTCTTTTAAATGAAATTTCACTGGGTTTTTGCAGTAAGATCAAACGCCAACTTTGTGCTTTATTTCTTTATGATGCTGTTATGTTATGTTTTCAGACACTCTGTACCCTGCATGTCAGAATCTCATCGTGTAACCTTACTCATAAAAGATGATGTCTTTTGATGTGAAAATTCTGCAAATGCACGATCAATGTAAAAGATTATTTACATTAGATGTCCATTCTTGCCCCAAACTGCTTCAATAACAATAACACAACTACTAGACATATCCAGAGAGAGACACTTTCCAGCATGTAATTCTCATAATGCTCTCTGCAAACAATTCGTTTTTACCTTGCTGAGATGTCACTTTGGCTTCCTAACGTGCAGTGGTGGAATAATAAATAATGCAGAGAGTATAAGCAGCATCACTGATGCATTAACAAGGCCGCAAAGCTTGCTCTCACAACTCAGGGCCAATTTTTGACCAGACAATCTTAGTCTTCAAGTAAGGAAGCCCACTGACTTAGGTTATAGTAAATGTCTGGTCAATATTTTTCAAAAACTCTTCAATGGATTGCTAAGACGTTTAGTACAGATATCCATGGTTCTAATAAGAAGAATCCTAATGACCTTGGTGACCACCGATCATGTTTGGTCACTTGAGCTTCCTAGGAGGCTAAGGTTTGGCAGAGGAAGTCTGTGTCTGCTGGGTCTATTCAGGCCAGATTGTTCTGTTACAGTTTGGTTTTGGCTGGACCCAACAGCAGACACAGACAATGGATAATGGGTAAACAGAGCAATTTAATGAGGAATTGCAACAGATGCTGGTATGAGGAATGAGCTTGACTGGGGTTTCAGAGTGGACTGGCATTCAAGCAGGAGAGCCAGTGGGCATGGAGGGTGAGGAGGTGATCTGGGTGAACTCATGATGCTACTGCAGAGCAGTGGCCAATAGTTACTACCACAATACTGCCTGAACAACCTGGCGCCGACTGTCTGGAGGGCTGACGCCTTTGTACTGCCAGGTAGATAATTGGCTGATGGCATCCAGGTGTGCCAATGCATGTGCTGCCCACACACATACACACTCACACACAAAAGGTAGAGGAAAACATGAGGGAGAGAGAGAGAGAAGGCAGGGGAAAAAAAAAAAAAAAAAACAGGGACAGACTAGGTCATGGACTGTGACATTAGATTTTCAGGTTGAATTTACCAGAGGGACTTTAGACAATATACCCCTTGACTTTGGGGTTCTGTCACCTTTTAAGATGACATGAACATGCTCCTTGCTCAATGCTTATTTACACATCCAGAGCAACATTTGAATTTGTTTCCTTTGTCACCTAGTGAGTTTGGTGCAGCGTAGGTAGTAGAGTTTTTTTCATTGAAATCAACTGTTTGCTGACACCAAAATCACAATATTCATTTTATTTTCTGTCACCAGACTGTTATTTGTGAATGAATCATATTCATGCCATAAATAGACTTGAGGCAAGGGCACTTTGCATTTGCTGGGGCCAAAATTGTAAAATTAACTTATTTCTGAAAGAATTATGAGTGCAATGCCATCTATGATGTGAATAAGTGACTTGTGCACTACCCTGCTACCAAATCACTTCTCGTGGTCCCAAGAAACCCATAAGCAGTCGTGTTTATGAGTGCATTGTACAAAATGAGAGCAGAGCGCTTACTTTGCCAATGGAGCGGAGCGGTGAACTAACTAGCAAGACCAGCATTTATTTTATACACAACTCATCAACCTAATAGTGTGAACCTAGATGGCGTATTAATTTGGTAAAATATAGACAGCTTTAATTGCATAGCTCATTGAATAACAAGAGAAGTTGTAACAAAGTGCTTGTGGCATAGATTTGGAGGAGCTAGTCTACTGTCAGCTACTTCAAAAAATAAGAATTGAAAAAGACTTGACTCACTTTGACGTTTTTTCTCTGTCGTTCTTTGCTGTTTTACCCTTCCTCATGTGTTTGTTTGTCCCCAGTTTCTCCTCTGTGCCTGTGTGTGTGAGAGTATCTCTCT
>CM076658.1:18495291-18574741 GCA_038496675.1 Rachycentron canadum
CTCTCTCTCTGTGTGTGTGTGTGTGTGTGTGTGTGTGTGTGTGTGTGTGTGTGTGTGTGTGTGTGTGTGTTTTCAGCTGGGTGTGGCTTTTCCGATCTTACTCTCCATACTCACCTGCTCCTCATCATGTAATCAACTCCACAACCAGCTGCAGTATTTAAAGCTCCTCTTCACACCTGTTTCAAACTATATAAGAATACTCAGGTGCCATGCCCAGCCCAGCAGCATTGCTTGTGCTAGATTGACAGACCTGTCAACTAATATTATTGATACACATTGCTCTTAATCATTTTACCTATGAAACAGCAGAGCATATCAATATGATTAGTAGAGAAAGCATTGGAGACTCAGCCACATGTTTAAGCCTCAGTCAGATCCAGATTCAGGAGTTTTTGAGTTGACTTTATTGTGAAGATGAAGTGTAGTTATTTGTTTATATTGTTTGTTAGTTTGCAACTGGCAGTGGTGGACACAGTGTTACTGGTTGTACTAATGCAAACTCAGGCTCATTGACCTGGTTCTACTTGCTTGAGCCTCCTTCAGATGTTTTGATAGCAGATGTTTCAGAACAATTAGCGTAACAGCATCTTTTATTTGTGTTATTGTGTAATGGTATTTGTTAGCTCGCAATTGGCAGTTGCTGACACAGTGTTAGTGGTTGTTCTAATGCAAACTCTAGCCCATTGTACTGACTTTTTTGTGTGTATTTTGCCCCACCCTTTGTCCCTGAAAGTTGATGGTTCCTTAGTTAATTACATATAAATCCGTGGCTGTCTGGATCCATTTTTTTTTAGTCTGTTATTGGTTCACTGCACTTCCAAGGCAAAAATGCACAGCCATGGTGCTGACTGCTTATTTTATTTTATTATTATTCTCTTGATATGTCTTGTATTATGTAAAAATATTATGTGGACATTTTAACAAGGTCACATACTTTGCCAGATCATTCTGTAACATTGTGTTCTGTTAATTCTACAGCCAAGCTCTGATTCAAAACCTTTTGCTCTCTGTCTTTGGATTATCCTGTTGTTCCAGGTCTCATCTTGCCTGTTTGGATTTTTGTTTGCCTGCCCATCTCAGCGGATTCTTGCCTAACTGCCTGAATCAATAACCTGGTTGTTAAGACTGACTGGCTCACCAGACTGAACCAGAAATAATGCCTATAATGTCCCAGGTCACTCATGTTCCTTTGCGTTAGAAAATTACTTGAGTACAATTTCAGGACTGTCTAAAGACCTTAAGTACATTAAGTGAATATGCACCTGACATTTAAATGCCTTTATTTTGCACATTTGAATGAGAATTTTTTTTTCTTCACCCGGTTGACAACCATGTCAGTTCCTATTGAAAGAAACTATAATGAATGCCTTGTATGATTATATGCTACCCTTAGTCCTTTCGGCATTTGAAAATGTGTATTTTCAGTTTTTATAAATATTGTCAAGTAGTCTTCAGCCTGACCTCTTGACACGATGTAACATTTTCCTTGAATTTAAAATTGAAGATTCTGGAAAAGTTGCACTGAGTTACGCCTTGCTGTTACAGCAAATGCACTCTTAATATTTCAGATAAGAACACAGCCTTTCTGTGTATTGGCAAGGATTTCTAACAATTGCTGGGTTACATCCAGTACTCACAATTAACCTACACACAGAGTCCAGTCAGTTCATCAGCTGGAGCTACATCATCAGAAACTTTTAAATTGGCATTTACATAGTTCTATAATATAAGACTGACTGAGAGGTATAGCACTAAAAACAATGGGACCCATCCCACTAATTTGTTCATCGCAATACATAATCAAACCATGTTACATTAGATTTAACATGTACATGCTAGCTATACCACTTCTTTTTTTTTATTGCTGTGCAACAGCAGCAGATCACTAATATGTACTAAACATTAATTTGAACTGTTGAGAACATAGATGAATAAAGCACAATTTAAGTGGCAGGAACACATAAAGGCTGCTTTGAAATGAGCTTGGTAATGAAAGCTGTGTATGACAGCCAAAGAATGGCTAAAATGCTATTTAAACTACATAGGTGTCACAAGCTGGAACTATTTCTTGTCAATATTTATTAATTTGCTTAGTGCAAGTGTGATGCCTAGAGGAGCTAAGCGCTGTTTATTTTCACACTGGCATCAAATTTCACTGTTAGGAAAAGACAAAATGCTAAACTACAGTTTATCTGGTATAACAGGCTGCTTTCAGTTGACAGGTTTTTGGCACAGTCCAGACAATCCATTGACTTACAGCACATTTAGCATATTGTCTCAAGAATCCCTGATAAAACGGATTCAAGATGTTAGTTCTTTTAACAGGAAGGGCATGTTTATGGATTTTGATTTCTTACAATTACAACCTTGTCAATGTATCCCTCCACCAACCAGTCAAATCACAATTTGCATTCATGTCAGACTAATATAATAGAGAGCATGACATTAAGACTTTGACAGAATTTAATTAATTGTAATATATGTGTATTTTGTTATTTGACTTGACTTTTTTCAGCTTTGTTGTTTGTAATGAGTTTTTGTTATGTTGAAGAATTTCTGGACCCAAATGCAGACCACAGAGGCAGTGCAGGTTCAATTAGCAGGCCTGATGCTAGCCAACTGGGAGACTGAATGGAGGTTTTGGGGTCAATTCAAAGATTTATTTAACAAAGAGGACCAGAAACCCAAAATCCAAGGGCAAATACTCCAGAATCTGAACAGTAACCAACCAGACAAACTGACATAATAATAACAACAATAATAAAATTGCCTCGCCAGCAGACTGCAGCATAAAACAGGACATTGTTCATCACAGACTGAAAGAACACCTGCAGTCACTGAAGGCTTTTGTCTTTTGTGTTTTATCCTTATACTCCTCTTCATGTCCATTCCTGACAAACACCACATTAGCAGTATCATCAGAGTATTTCTGGATGTGGCAGGACTCAGAATTGTACTTAAAGTCTTCTGTGTACAATGTGAACAGGAATAGAGCCAAAACAGTCCCTTGTGGAGCCTCATGCTGCTCTTAGTTTTCAGCCAATCCCAGGTGGATTTACTGGTATGTTTTGGGACATGTCATGTTGCAGGGTCCAGTTCCACTTCAGCGATTTTTTTTTTTTTTTTTTTTTTTACAGATTTTCACACATATTCCTCAAACACCCTACAAACATGATAGAATTCATGGTGGATTTTATGATGGTGAGCTGGTCAGGTCCTGTTGCAGCAAAGCATCCCCAAATCATGACACTTCCACCTCCATGCTTCACAGTTAGTATGAGGTTATTTTCCTGGAATGCTGTTTTTGGTTTACACCAATCATGTCCTCTGTTCTGGTGTCCAAACAATTCAATTCAATTTATTCCAGAAGTCCTGGTCTTTGTCTACGTTCTCTCTCGCCTTCATGTTTCTCCTAGAGAGCAAAAGTTTCTTCCGGGCAGACCTCCCATGAAAGTTAAACTTGTGCACATTGTGCACGGATGCACATTGAGAGCAGGGGGAAGTTCAAGTCTGACAACCCTTGGACAATCTCATAGGGGCCAGAAAGGTGACATACCTGTGGCGGAGCTAACCTGGGGGTTGTGGGCATATTCAACCCAAGGCAGGTGGTCGGACCTGGGAGACAAAACGCTACGCACTGGAGAACTGCTTCCAGGTCCTGGTTGGCCTGCTCTGTCTGGCTGTTAGTCTGGGGGTGATAACCAGAGGAAAGAGGCCCCCAAAGCCTGACAGAACGCCTTCCACACATGAGATGTGAAATGGGGACCTCGATCGGACACAATGTCCTGGGGAATACCATGTAACCAGAAGACATGTGACAAGCAGACTGGGAGTTTCTAAGGCTGAGGGCAATTTTGGCAGAGGAACAAAATGAATTGACAGGGGGAAATCCTGTTACAAAATCCACTGCAATGTGCGACCAGGAGCGGTGAGGAATGTGTAAGGGATGGAGGAGGCCAGCTGAGATGCCTCACTGTGGGCACAAATGGAGCAGGCTGCTACAAATTCCCAAAGGCCCCAAAGGCCTCAGCAAGTACTCAAAGTGCCCCAGATGGGTGTAGAAGTTCATCTTCCATTCATCACCCTCCTGATGCGGATGAGGTGGTAGGCATTACAGATGGGTCTGTCAGGTCTGTACAAAACACGATGGCAGAGCACATGGAAGAACGCAGGAACTCAGGAGACGCTGAGGATGGCAAAGCAGCGAGGCACACTGGTGAAAACAGAATCATCTGGCACTGGAGTAGGGTTGCAACCAGGTATATATGGAAGAAGTGATTGCTGGTAAGAACCAGATGTGCCTCGCTTGCCAGGGACCGGGAGAGAAAGACACCAGCCATGCTTCCTGCCACACACATGCCACTGAGAAAACCAGACCATAACATTTCCCCTGCAAATCTCACTCAAAACAGTTGCATGTGTCAACATTAAATGTCCACTAACTAGAAGTTATCAATGAATAATCATGTCATGCAAACTATAGTAACACAGGAAAACCAAATGTCACTTCAGTCTGAATTTCAGACGAATGTGGTGGGTTTATTAAAAAAATTCATTCATTTTCTAGAAATGTCTTGATTATTGAAGCTTTATACAAAAGAAATCAAATAAAAAACTAAGCTGGCCTATATGACATTTTGAAATAACTTTGGCTGAAAGTTTCTTCTGCATAGAAAATCTTACCTTGCCTCTTGAGTTGTGGCACTTTTCCATATTGATAGAGGTGTTAGAGTTGTGGTACAACACTTTCACTAGCCGCTGTGTCTGTTTCTACTGAGAGATGTGTCTTTGTCAGAGCTCAGGCTGAAACTGACTGAACTTCTCTCAGCTGTGACCCAGAACAACATCCTGTGTGACATCATAACGTTCTGTATGACATCACGACGGGGCTCAGAACACGACGTCATGACGACCCAGAGAGTTGGCTCGGTCACATGACCTGGACTAGAACCTTAGTAGAACACACTGATTTCTACTGGAAACAGTAAAAGGAAAAAGCTCAGAGACACTTTTATTGTCCAAAGTCTCAAAGATTTGTTTCATCATGATTAGGATTTATCCCTCAGATAAAGGCTTTAGTTTCTAAAGGGTGAGTTTTAACAGTGAGACTGAGGTTTAAAGGGTTGAGTTGATAAGTTACATTTAAACAAGACAAGGTCAAAACACATTATATGAACCTGCAAACAACTGACATTTACACTTACTGATTTGGCAGAAGCTTTTAGACATAGATATATTATTATCCAAAGCAACTTATAATTAACCATGGCATAAGTATTAAGTACTACATCTATTTAATAAATAAAAAGAGTTTGAATAAAGACATGCACTGAAAATGATTAGAAAGTACTGGTTTATATGTTTAGGGTCTTTAGGAGACATTCTTAATAATATAATTAACATTGTTTGTGTAATAAATTAAGTGCATTTGTCTTATAATACTAATATTAATACTTTAACTTAAATAAATGAATACTTTGAATAAATGAATGGTTTTTCTCCCACTGATATAATCCCACATAAAACAGCATTGAGTGATTATAACTTATTTTGTGTTCACCTAGTCATATGAGATATAAAATGTTAATCGGTCCGCATTATAGATCCTAGTAGTCAGTCTATTCATGGCCCCAACTTCCCACAGAGGCAGTCGGTATCTCAAGGAAGCATTTGTCATTCAGGTGTAACTCATTAGGATGGGGCAAACAATTATACTGGAGGGAAAACAAGACGAGAACAGGAAGCAAAGCACAACTGAACAAGCAAAGTTCATTCAAAATAAAACAGGAAATAAAGTCAATACAAAATGGGCAGATTATGACAGTTCATGTAAATTAATATTGGGTAAAATCAGCTTTAAATATGGGTCTATGGATTTGACTGTCTGTCATCATGAAAACTTCCATACAATGGTGCATATATAAAACATAAAATTGAATGGCTTATTATATGAATGCACAGCCTTGTTGTACATAGGCTATGAGTTACTCCTCATGAGGACTTGAAGCTCACAGCAGGGAGTGGGCAGTGGCAATTATAACTTGTGGTGGAAATAATATATGATAAACATTTGACAAGGCAAGGGTGCTCTTTTAAACTAGATTTTTTCATTTGACAAACCCACAGACAACATAAATGATAATGGATGATATTTTCAGGCCACACTCAGGAAGGGGACAGCTGCCTCACATTAGACAATAATTGGTCGAAGTAATGCAATATGTTCCCACTTCCCACTAAGTGCTGCCTAGTCACGTGGATATTTATTTGCTAAAGCTTTGAGCAACAAATCCTTCACTGTGAATGGTAAAACATGGTTTGCCCTCACCTTACTGTATCAGAGTGACTCATAGAAGCACTTTCTGAAACAGCCCTCCTAAATACCGGACAACAGATTTGTACTGCCTTCTGAAAAGCATATGAACGTTATGATTCATGCGACTTTGCAATGCTGACAACTTGGAGATCTCCTAACTGTCCATTAACCGATCTATTCACCAAACAGTAACTGACACCACATCGTAAAACAATTTGTACGACTCCCTTTTGATGTTTGGTAACTATACAGAGAGATAAAGCAGCTTTAGGTGGCATAGATGGAACGCATGTAAAAATGACTGCTCCACTGCAAGACTAGGATGAGGATTTGTAAACAGGGATTAAAACTCACACCATCATTAAAGGTTGTTTTCAGTGATACCTATATGATTCCAGACATTGCTGCAAAGTGGCTGTACACATTCATGGATCGTTACGGAGACTGGCCTAAGGCAGCTGTTTGGAGAAAGAAAAGACAGCATATTCCATCTGGATGTAACTTGATGAGGGACATTGAATATCCATGTTATCTGAACCCACAGCTGGGACCACAGCTACATTACAATATGTTCAGGTACAACAGGGTGACAGGTGAGGGTTTTTTTTTTTATTATCATTATTATTGATTGATTATTGATTGCTGAGTGGATTGAATATGAGATAATATTGTAAAATTATTCAAACAAAATTTTCTCTAAAACGATTCTCCTAGGTCTACACAAACCATATGCATTTTGGAGAATGTAGTAATTTTGTAAAAATCTGTCCATATAAAATCTGTTAATATATAATTTGTGTTCATTTGTTTCTCAATTTATTATTATTATTATTACAGTGGGATGTTGCATGTGAGTTTAACCAGCACAGACCGATCTTTCATGAGCCAGTGTTTGTGGTTCTTGGAAGAAAGCTTGTCAGCCATAGAAACAGAGTCGTGTTTTTAGATTAGGAGTTTTAGCTTTTGTAAAAACTAAAAGTAAAAGTTTGTCTCAGTAGCTTTGTGAATATGAATAATATAATTATTAATTGCAAAAAACATCTTTTATGAGGCCACAGTGACCTTTGACCTTTCACCACCAAATTCTAATCAGGTCATCCTTAAATCCAAGTGAATGTACTCCAAGCAGCTTCAGGTCACAGTGAGCTTGACCTTAAACCACCAAAATCTAATCAGTTCATTCTTGAATCAAAGTGACTCAGGAGTGAACTAAAGGTGTTACTGAGATAGCATGTTCATAAGAATGGGACATATGTACAGATGGACAACCTGAAAGCACAAGGCAGACACATTCACACACATAGTGCAGTACACAACAGCTAACTGTGTTTTAATTGCAGATATAATATGGCTTGATATAAAATCAAGCCAATGCCATTAATTGGGCTGTGATACACAATGTTATTTTAACAAAAATACTTAATTTAATAAATTAATTTAATAATTAACAGCTCTAATAAACCAATGGTACAAAAACGTGTCTACGTGTCCCCTGTCTCCTGACAGCCTGTGTCTGCGTACAGAGTAAATATCAAGGCAAAAACATTGAACCCAGCAGGCAGCTTTGAAATCAACTGGCTGTGGGTGAGAAGGCGAAACGAAAGAGGAAAGAACAATTAGCAGCCTGGCCTTGTGATAAAGTCCTCGTACAGGAGCTGGATGATAATAACAAATAACAACTAATATCTAGGTCACTTGAAAAATAAAATACATTCAT
Organism: Rachycentron canadum; assembly: GCA_038496675.1. Taxonomy (NCBI): domain Eukaryota; kingdom Metazoa; phylum Chordata; class Actinopteri; order Carangiformes; family Rachycentridae; genus Rachycentron; species Rachycentron canadum. The sequence continues at coordinate 18,503,325 of CM076658.1, forward strand.
TAATGACTCTTATTTCACTTATTTCTTGCTCACTGTTCTTTCATGAGTGGAAACTTACCAGTAACTTAACTCCATAATGTTGGCTGTGTTGTTGCGTTCATCCTCCCTCAACCCACTGTGTCTCGTGTAAATGTTTTGCTCTTTTTCAGTGAAAATGTTCTGCAGAAAAGCATCTCAGACTTCGCAGTTGTCATTGATGTGGTGACTGTTACAGTGCCCAATACTTGCTGTTCGACCTATTTTAGTTTCCAAACTGGAGTTGCGTTTCAGTCTGGTTGGGCAGAGGTGGACATCCACCCCCTGACTGGATCAAAATGTCATGTAAAGAATTCACAGCTCTGTGAAATCAGGTTTTAACCATTTGAAATAGTCAAATATTTTCAGTTCATTAAGAAACTGTGTTGGGACTAATTAGATTGTGGCGCGTGACATCAGCAGAGAATAAAAGAATATGACCACATGTAGCCCAGACCACCTCGGACAGTGGTCTGAATAATCAGATCTCAAATGCGTCCTCAAATCGTCTTGAGTGCGTTCACACCTGTACTTAGAGATGTCCACTTATGATCAGATCACCCAAGACAGATGTTAATACAAGGTCTGAACACGGCCTGTGTGCGTGCTTGCAGCCTTGCATCAGGCAGTGCAACCACAAATGATAAAATCGAAAAACAACAACCACTGTTGATGTTGATATTGTGACGCTGCCACAATCAGTTCATGGAAAATATTGCACTGATTTAAAATACTGAGGTTGACTCCATCTACGTCATTGATTTCAACCACTAATCACCGTAGCCCTAGACACTTGTTCTTGACACTTGAGATGAGTGAAATTTCCTTTGTGGAGCTTGGAATCATTAAGCCGATTCATAAAGTCCTCACTGTTAACAGCTTTCATTATTTTCAAGTGTGGAAGCTAAGTATCTGTTTTTCATTTTATTACTTTAATCTTCATAGTCACTTCCCACAGTGTGATTCAGAGGATGTTTTCTATGTTTGTCTTTCAAAGCCAAACAAAATATGTATTATCTCTGCACTGTTCCCATGCCAACTGCAACTATTTCAGTGCCAAGGCCAGGAAAAGACCCAAGATGCTGACAAACAGCTGTTCTGTACTGAACCGTGACGCTGAATAAACTGAAGAAAGTTGTGTAATGTGCACTCTGAGCTGCTGGCACTCATACAAGTTTGATAAAATTCTCAAAATGTCAGTACTGACTGGAAGCAAAAGTCAGCATCGGCCTTCATCGAGGCTTTTAGCTGCCTAAAGGACACATATCCTTAATCTCTGGTGTCATTGCACTTTTCACCCAACCACATGCCTCATTCTCCACTGACATCCACTTGTTCAGTAGTCTGGTCTTTATACTACACAGTGTGGGATTTCCTAACAACAGGGGTCATGTAATCACATACACTCCACCCTGAGTGTTTATGGATGTATTTCACAGAAAGAAGAAGGATACAAGATGTTGGATGTTGGAGGAGAGAGAGGGTAGAATATTTACCAGAAATAGCAAAGGGAGACATGACACGACCAGCCTTCCCTTGGTGTCAGACGTATCATTGGAATGATGGTGTCCTTTGAGGATGATGACGGCCTCATGTGGCTCGTGTCATTTCAGGAGCTTTCATGGTATCAGTTCACTCCCAGCTGCTGTCACGGCGTCCCAGCCTCTGCTGCGCCACATCAACAAATATGAAAGAACAACAAAGCTATTATCACTGTCACTTTTAGGTGGTGAATATCTCATAATGATGGAGACAGCAGACTCAATAATATGAAACAGAAAGAATCTATCCCCAAATATACAGACATGTCTTGTAATTATTATAAATGGTTAAATTACAAAGTCAGGGTTGATTAGGGTGGATGGATGACAAAACACAGGACTTTGACATAGGAGACTGTTATTTCCATTTGAAACTGGTCATCATTGTTTCTTTTAACTACAATGATTCCACAACCTTAAGCTGCAATGTATCATTGTAACCATGTAACAAAGATGCTCTCCACTGTAAAGATGTTTCTACAGGTCACATCAGAGGGTGTAGGGACAACTCTACTAGTACAGTGTGTTAGACCGATCAAGTATTTTTTATGGTTTAAGGAAACCCTACAATAATAATACATGATATATCTTACTATATCCTACAGTACACAAACAGCTTATACATTTTTTTTTACTGTAGAGTGCTTCCAACTTTGTGGCAGCATTCTTGGAGAGATATCAGAGTTTTAAGTGGAGGAACTGCACTGTACAGAGCGCTGACCTCAGTCAGCCCCATCCAGCGCCAGTGCCTGAGCTCACCACAGTAGTGCTTTTGTGGCTGATTGAGAGCAAATCCCTGCAATGACTGTCATGGTGTGGTGTGCACATACTTTGGGAAATACAGAATATATCAAGCATTCTAACATTCAACTAAATTTTTATTATTTTTTTTTTTTGTTGTTGTATGTTCTGGTGTTGGAAGTAAAGGCTAATATAGATATTGCTGCACATACAGTTTTGTTTTAATCTGTTTTTTGATTTTGTCAGACAACATTAAAATCATTATTTAACATAGGCAGTCCAGCCATAGACAGTACTAGGTTTTCTCCTAGTCTTGTTTTCTTAATACACTGTTCAGGTCAGGATGCCACATGTGGTACAACGTATACACAATGGATTACACGGGGTCCCCATCAGGAACTTAACAGGTGAAGACTATAATTGTAGTGGCTTAGATGTTCCCAGGAGATGTTCTCTGCAAAAGCAAAGTGTAAATAAAGCTCCGATGCTTTACCGATGTCCTGTCCTGACATGCCAGTGAGTGTGTTAACCATAAACAAACTGTGGGTGATTAAGCCAATGTTTCCCTAGCTAGAAAACACAGAAAAAGACTACTGTGTTTTTCGTTTCCAAAGACACTGCAGCTTGCCTTGATGAGATACAGAGAAGTACAGAGGCATGTGGGGCAGTGGTTAGTGTAGGTTAATGTTACTGTCACCTCACAGCAAGAAGGCTCTGGACTGTGAGTTTGCCTGTGGGTTTCCCTCCAGGTACTCTGGCTTCCTCCCAAAGTCCAAAGATATGCAGGTTTAGGGTAATTGTTGACTCTAAAATTGCATTTAGGCAAGAGTGTGAGAGCGAATGGTTGTTTGTCTCTTCATGTCTCTATATGACAGCCCTGCAATAGACTGCATGTCAGCTGGGATCAGCTCCAGTACCCCTGCAACCCTGATGTGTGTGTGTGTGTGTATATATATATATATATAAATATATAAAACACACACACACACACACACACACACACACACACACACACACACACACACACACACACACACACACACACATAAACAGTAAATAGTGTCTGGACTGGAATATCAATAACAGGCAGATGGCAGGGCTGTATAGAGTTACTGCTCAGGCAAACAAAATATATTGCTACTCCTTCAAATGAAAAGAGTTTCAACAACCAAAAATGAAAAGGCAAAACATGACTGCAAAAGATTTTCACATTTTTTTGCCACATTTTTTTGTAGCTTTTGCAAGGCCGTAAGAGAAGAAGAAAAAGCAGCAGCAGTGTGCTGTGAGATGAAGAGCTGCAGTCAACAGGCCACACACCTCCAACTTCTGAGCAAGGTTACCAACTTTACTGTACCCTGCTGTTGTGTCAAAAAAAAAAAAAAATACTACTACTCAGGATTGTAATTATCATTAATGTGACAAAGACATACACATTTGATTAGTCGCACTGTAAAACAGGTACAGTTGCTTTTCTGTGATATTTGTGACAAAAGGACTTTTTTTTTTTTGCTTTAGTGTTAGACTTTAAACAAGTTACCATCATCGAGTAGTAAATGAAAAAGAACTAAAGCCATTTTGCTGTAGTGGGCTTTAATTGACCAAACAAACACAAAATGAGAAATAGAATGCTAACACATACATACAGGTACATTACACACAATTCATATCAATTCAATTCATTTTTTTTGTTTTATTTTGTTGTTTTTTGTTAAATGAGTATATAAACCATTAGGCTTTATTTGTCTACTTCATGAATTTATTTTTGTTTTGCATTGTATGCGTCTTTGTCAAGAGACAAACATAGCAAAGTGCATGACCTTATTTTCATGCATCCTGAGTATGCACTCCAAATCAACATCTTATTCTTAACAGCAGTCTAATTCTGTATATGATAATTATCTACCACAGCGTGCTCACAAAGCAGCACAGCATGCCTCTGACCTCCCAGTGGGGAGGAAGCAAAAAATAATGAACTCAAACAAATTAGCATGTGGATATTAGTGCATACAAAATATTCAACATTATGCATACACAAAACCTCACAACATAAAGTTATGACATTAAGGGTTTGTCAAGTTGTCAGATGTCTCAAAGAGATTGACATTAAGTGAACTGTTGGGGGTAATTCTGCTGTTGCTCATGTCAGGCCCCAGGGAGTCTTTTGTATCTTTATATCTGATCCCAAAAAGACTGTAGATTTTCTTCAGCATCAGGGAGACGAGCTCCTTTTCCTCTGAGGGCTGAAAAGACAGGAGAATATAATAATATAATATTTTTTGAGGAGAATATTCAGGAGAAGCTCTTTAGACTACTCACTGCTATCCACATATCATGTAATGAGTGCTTTTGAGCCTTGATCTCACTTTGTATCTGCTTCTTTTCTTTGAGGCTGTGTGAAATAGAGACATCTCAAACTGGGAGTGCAATTCATTTCTTGCAGTTGCACCAAACAGCCCACAGAGAGTAATAATCAAACAATTTTGGTTCGTCTTTTACAGTGCCATTTTGCAGGTGGATCACAGCTTTGTAAAATTTGTGTTGTTCACACTGTGAGAGGAGAGGGAGTCAAACTCTTGCTCCTGCTCCAGAATGACACCCAATTATTGGACAATGTGGTCAATGTCTTAGAAACCATTAAAAGAAAAGATGCGATGAAAGCCAAGCTGTGTAAATGCTGACAATATTAATAGTTAACACTGTGAAGTCAGATTGAGGACAATCAATTCAAGACTCCGCAGTTATGGAGGCATTGCTCTTTGGTGACACTTGCTCTGTGCAGCTGCTTTTAATGTGGTGTTTGAGTTGGCTCATGTGCTGCTGACAACATTTGTAAGACCCTTAGGGCAAAATAAGTATCTTTATTTATGACAACTAAACTTCAGCAAGACATACCTTACAACTAACCTCTGCGTTGTGTGATAAATCTTCTTTGTCAACAGTGAATGTGTATTAGATTATTAGGTTTATCTTAAATGTATCCCTGTGATTACAGAATACATGACATTGAGACAACCCTAACCCTAACCCCAAACTGCTGCTCTTTAAACAATACATTATCTCAAATCGGAGCAACTAAGATAATTGCATGGTCAGGGCCTCAGCAGCTTCTTATCAAACACTTCATAATCTCTGCTTTTGTCATTGTCACTTGTATTGCAATGTCCTTCCCCTGTTGCTTCTATTATTTAGATTATTTAGATTACATAGATTTCTTTAAAAAGAAAAAAAACAAAGATTTCCTGAAGCTCAGAAAGCTTAGCCCCTCTTTCAGAATGGACACAGGTCCAGAGGACACAGAGAACCTCAAGAAGTGTCACAGAAGGGGAAGCACAAAAAACCTAATTCTCACTATCACAATGGTCACGAAGCACTGGGAGACTTGATTAGAACAGAGCCACTATAAATGGTTTTCTTATTATATGTCTCTGTGAAGCAGGAGAAATAGCCCAACTGTAAAAATAAATAGGAGATTATTAGATAATATAGAAAAATATGTCAATTACACAATTACAGACCCCTGGCCTTTCAACACGCTCGACAACCGCCAGTTACCTTGGTGGTGTTTACTGGCCACCACAGAGAAAAACTGTGACATTTCATGAACACAAGGCTGTGAGGAAAATGTGACTTTAATTTATTTAATTATTTTTTTAGTTCAATCGTATATCTTACTCATTTATGATAAGGTTATACATTTCAATTGTGCTAACACTGAAAATTTGCCAACTCTGCAGGTCCACAAAACACCTCGAGTGGATGTCTTTAATGAAAAACAGCTGGCTGCTGCTGCATTCGTATCAACCTAATTAATTTGCTGGAATCCTTTTTTGTATCTGCTTACATATGACACTTGGGAAAGTTACAGTACAATTGTCTTCCAGTCATTCTGGAAGTCAGCATCAGGTCTATGGTTTGATTTGGCACGACGACAGGTTGTACACCATAGCCTGCTGCTGTCCAGCTCAAGTAATCTCATGAAGCAGCTAAATAGAGCTGGCTGCAACCTACAATAGAGGAAATGGCCTGAAACATGAAAAGACTAATGTAGTAAGTTTTGTTAACTTATATCATAAACATTGCTTATTTTTCTAGGCTGAATAAGTAACCTTTAAAGCTGATTTTACTCCAAATCTGTTTATCTTCCTTGATCTGCTGGTTCTCTGCTGATGAAAACATGTCTGTAATAATTTCCCACATAATATATTTTCTGTGGTTGCCATGGTCACATAACACACACTCATCATGCGTAGTCTGAATGGGAGTGGCCTTTGGCTGTCGCATACTATCTGAGAGCAGTTTCAGTAGAAATACAGAGTACATACACACACACGCACACAACTAAGGGCTAACCTTTATCAGCCAGCTGCACAGTGCTGGTCAGGTAGTGTACACTGTATTAATCAGAGCTTCACTGCTGCAGACAACCACCTGCTATGGCTTGCTGATGAAAGCCAAATGCCAATTTGAGGGTTATATTTGTACCTTTGCTTTTTATAACTCGACCACTGAATGTTTGGTGCTTCATTATGTCCTATATCTATTCTGTTCTCTGCACTCAAGCAGGTAATTTTTATTATTTTTTTTCTGTGCTTTTCCTTTTCCTTGACATTGATGGAAAAGGTCATGAGTACAACACCACTGCAGAGAATATCCAACTATCCTTTCACTAGTATTTTTTAACTTAAGTTTTAATTTTTATTTTAATTTATAACTAACTTTATCTATGACACGTAGACTATATAAATGCTCTGTTGTATCTACATTTATCAGGGTCTGGTATATTCACTCACTGTTTTAAGTTGTGCTGTGACAAGGAATTATGGGATAGCATTTTCTCTGATATTTCCTATGCAACAGCTCCATTCTTTCCCTCCATTCACAGCTCAGCTTGTTCAGTGTATCCACATGGTTCTTGTGATTCCCTTGGACTAATACTGATTGTGTCTGAAATCCCCCACTCCTGCATATATAGTCCACTATATTGTGAGTTTGCTATGTTATTATGCTGTCAAAATATATAATGAGAATCATTATACTCCATATTGTGAATTCATCGTATCCCATGATGTATCATTAAAAAGTGCATGTACATGCATAAAAGAGTGCATCCAGTGGTCACTAATCATACAATATATACCATCATACATTGTGGTTGTGCTGTAAGAAAGAAAGTAGATTTTGAGTGTCTGAAAGTGTCTTTTAATTTTGCCGATGAGCTTGTTGTATAATCATCTGCATGGAAAATCCCTGGATTGTGAGTAGGGAGTGACACAAGCCCTGTGAATCTTTTGCCTTGGATCCTGTTTCTGGTCTTCCTGCTTTGTCTGCCATGCTCATCTTCTTGTTTGTCTACTGTGCCTGAAGTTTTTTACCCCATCTGCCACACACCACAGCCACTCCTGACTCGCCTGCCTGTCACACCCCACCTTTCAAAGGCTCAAAACTCTCTGTGTTTGAGTTCTGTGTTTGGGTCCTAAATGAATCTTAACAGAGGCGTCCGTGATGTGTCTGGCTTCATCTCTACTGTATCTGTCATTACAATACAAAACAAAGATTTGACTTGTATTCTGGGGCTAAAAAGCTTGATAAAGATTAAGACATCTGATAAATTTTACCTTGTGACAGATCTGCTCCTGGTTGAATGCCACGAGGATCATTGAAATTAGGAGATTGAGCAGCACAAAAGTCATGATCACAATGCAGGAACCAAAGAGTAATCCACCAAGCAGGAGGTTGTGGTCCAAGACCTGGCAAACAGTGAATTAGTGAGATCATCAGTCTGACCACATAATCCTGATTTGTGGACATTGTTAGAGATTTTGCAGTCTGTCCTCATATTAAAGTACTTTGTATAGCAAAATATTTATTTGGTGAATCGGGGAAGATGTCACTTACCTCATCATAGTTAAAGATGCCTATCTGCAAGCTGATGATGGTGAGGAGGGCATCTGCTAAAGTTCTATAAGAAGACATCTTCCAGCCATAAATCACGTTGCACTAGAAAAAGTATGACCCTTAGATCAGCACGACAAATCATTTCTGTCCATCAATTAAATAAGTAATTTTGAAAATAATGGACTGGGGGTAGGTCATTGGTATGTCTATATTCACATTTTAACCACCATATTTACTATAAAGACTGAATTACAAGATTAAAATTAATGAACATATTAAGTACAACCTCCCACTAGACCACCACCATCTGTAGCACCAACTCACACACATAGGGACCGATAAATTCTGTAGCCTTGTGATGTGCTGCACTCTCCCAATCCCATATTGGCTTTCAGTGAAAATATTTACTTTCAGGTAAGGCTTGATACTAATGCATGTATATATATATATAATGTATTACTTTAAAATACGTTGATCTTAAAAATGCATTTACAGATTTCTGCCAATCACAAAGAAAAAGCGCAGTAACTAATATTCTGTCCTATGTAATGACTCTCTCAATAAATGGACAAGATACTCACCACGATGGAATAAGCTATAAATGTAATCACAATGATCACAAGGAAGCCAGATATGTCACTCCACGCTCGCTGCAGTGTGGCTGTGATCATGTTTATCTTGGGGTTCAGTCTGAGCAGGTGCCACATTTTGACGGTGGCGAGCAGGACCAGGAAGGCGATCAGACGCTGTAGCACCAAGTCTGCAGTGGCTGTCTCGTAAAAACTGACAAATCTGCAGAGGACAGATGTGAGCTGTCAACAGCGGTGAGAGAAATACTCAGATTTTTTGCTCAAGTAAAAGTACCAATACAGCAAAATACTTTTTGTTGTACAGTGTAGAGTGACAGAAAATGGGATAGAGGGAAGGAGAAGGTGAAAGGCATGCAGGAATGAATTGAGTCCAGCCAGTCGGAAGGGGAAACCAGGGCTTTGCCTGCTCAGTACATTTGTAACCACTCAACTGTTGCCTTCATCCACTGAAATGAAAAGTCCAAAACCCCCAAAAATTCTAGTGTTATCAACAAAGTGTCCTGAATCAAAAGTAATGGCACTTCTTCAAAAAATATCCCATTGTCATGTTTTATTAATGTATTTGTGCAAAACAGTATTTTATTGCTGTATCTGGTTGAGGTGAGCTGTTTAGTCATTTAGTCCAACCTATGGGTCAGGGCCCTCCAGTGGCTCAGAAGACAATTTTACCCATCTGAGAGTCAAACTGTTATTTAAATGAAACCATCTGAAAGGTTTAAAGGGGAAAGGTCTCTGTAGTGGAAGTCTGAAATGTGACAGGTTGGTAAACTTTGATTTTATCTTTCGCAATACAATTTCTTATTCTGAAAAATACATACAACAAATAAATACATCTTTCTGAAATATGGTGGAGTAGAAGTGTACAGTAGCAAAAAATTAAATAAATATGTAAATTCACAAGCCACATAATTGTACTGCACTTGAATAAATGTAGTGGCTATTAAAAATAGGAAAGGACACTTCAAGATGTGCATTGACAAATGATGGTGAGGTAAGAAAAAATAAATAGGGCCTGTCTAACAAGCATCAGAGAAAAGACACGTGATCATAACAATGCCCACACAGCTTCACCAGTGCAGGTGTTGGCTTGAGACAGTTTCTTTCATGCCCATCCACCTATTAATAAAACATAAGCTTTATCACAGAAAATGTCAGTCTCACTTGTCTTTATGGTTATGGTAGTAGGTCATATCACGGTCTCCAAGCAGGGTCCTCTTGATGAAGATGGCCATGGCACTCCAGCTCAATAGGATGATAGCTAACTCCAGAAGGTTCCACTTACTTCTGAAGTATGCCCACCGCTGTTGCTTCAGTAATTTGCCCTTCCAGAAAAAGAGAAGATGAATGACAAAACAGTGAACAGGACAGGAAGCAGTGCATGACTTTGTGCCAGATTTTGTTTCATTAATTTCATTTCATTAGAAATTTAACTTTCATCAGGGGAACAGATAATGTTAATGCTTCAATCAGATATTTTAACCTTTGTTGGTCTCATGTTTTTATGTAACCCTAATTAATTTTTGGACATCTTAGTAAATTAAAGTTATAGTGGTTGTAGATGCACTTAACTGCAATGTGGTTTCATATGCTATGTGTTTATGAGTGACTCGACTCCTGAGACTTTGATCCTAATTCTGTTTGATATCCAGGTGAACTTCAGAGGTATGAAAAACATTTAAAAAAAAAGTCACCTGTATTACATTTTGACAAATGCAGTGTTAAAAGAAAAACATATAGCTATGAATGTGCTACTAAAACTAAACTACTCTGTAACACAGTAACACTCTTAAGGTCTGCAAGGAAGGAAACACAGTGGTACCTTCCTGTCTCAGAAATTACAGTTAATGGTTAACACCTCTGAACATAAGCACAGATGGCTCTAAAGAAGACATAACATAACATACAGTGATTTAGATATGATTCAGTGCTGTATTAAAAAAAATGATATTATGGAAGAGAATAACACATCATAGAGACAGTGAATGCAATTGTATCGTTGCAACATCAACATCAACACATTGCTGTTTATTATTTATTTATTTCGTTAAGTTAAGTTTAAGTTATATTAAATGATGTATAATTTTATAAAGTTAAGATTAAGATGAACTGTTTTTAAAAGCTGATGCTTTTGGGTGAACAAACAAATTAAAATCAAAACAAATCAAACAAACATAAAAATTGGAGTTATTTAATCTCAAGTCAGTCTCTCTAATATTAATAAATGTATTTCTGCCATTTATAACATGGTATATTCTGGGGAAAAAAATGGTGAGGAAACCCAAAAAAGTATAAGCAGCCTTGAAATCTGAGGTGACAGGATACACATAGACAGCCTAATGAGCCCTGACTACATATTGAGGTCAACCTTGAGCTTATCAAGCCCTCAAGGATAAAAAAAACTTCTGCCAGTCTCATTAAATGTCTGAATTCATTACCAGTAGATGCATGGGTAGCAAAGCACCCATAAAAGCCCAAGAAATTAATATGACTTGGCCACATTCTGTAGTAGTTATGTTTACCTGCAGGAACATATAATAGAGGATGAAAAGCATGTATATGATCTCAGCGGTCATAACGAAGATGTGAAAACCACCAGTTGAGTGGTAAAGACGAACACTCTGCAGCTCACTGTGGAACTGAAATGCTCCTATAAAACCAATAAGAACAGTTTATTTTAATACATATAGTTGATGTGATGATAATGTTATATTTCCTACATAAGATTATGTTTAACATACCTGTACATTTATTACAATCAGGTAAATTCTCAAACCTACCTACAGCTGAGGTCTCGAACAAGAGCGTGACAATGCAGAAGAGGTTCACGTTAGCATTATAAACAGTGAACTCTACAAAGAACGCCCTTGTGTACATATCAAGCCATCTGTTCCTGAATAGATGCTCAAGGGTACTGTGAAGAAAGTACAGAAGAACATTTTAACTGTACTGTCCTGTAGACAAATTGCACCAGCCTCATGCAACAACAAAATAGATTTAAATGAATACATTTGTTTGAATTGTATTGAATTATGTTAGTACACTCAGAGCTTTAATAAATCTGAGGGTCATTGAACTGTATGAGAAGTCACTTCTTACTACACTTGCACATACAGACAGGTAACAAACTGAAGGTAAAACCTGATTAACTGAGTGAAACATAACAAATGCAGATGCTTCCAAGGTGCAGTGCATGGTACATTTAAGCAGTTAACACCCAATCACGCTCTGTGACGTGTACAGAAATGCAGAGCAGGCCCAGCTGTTTCTGATTTTGTATCAAGGTGGTTTGCTGTTGGGCTGTGGATAAAAACAGCCTCAGTCGAAAAAACTGCTTGACTGGTTTTTTGGAGCAGTGACTAAAGTGACCTCTTCATTTAGAATCTATGGGATATATAAAGATATAAACAAATTGCTTAGGGTCATTTCTCTGTTGGAAGGTAAACCGTCAGGTTTTCATGAAATGCACGTGTATGTACATGTACATGTATGTACTAGTTGGGCATGTTAGGGAATTAAAGGTGTTATAAGAGGAGGTGCTCCTGGAGGAGATGAGTGTTCAAGAGATTCTCTATAGTCATATCATAGTGAAGTGACTGATTGGCCAGGATGAGACTTTGAGAGATTTAGCTGAAGGGGGTATCTTTCATTCATGCAGATATGTTAGAAAGACAGTCTGAGATCAATGCAGAGACCAAAGGGTTGTTTGTCGGGAATGACGTATGGTGGGGTATCATCAGCATAGCAGCAATTTGAGAAACAGATACTTGGACCCAAAAAGCTGGTGCACATTGTATTGGAGGATATTGATCTTTGGGGCACTCTCACAATAACATACTGAAAGGAGTGCCAAGTAAGATTCAAATCAAGAAAGCACTTGAGATAGCCATGCCAGAGAGTATTTACAGCAAGATGCAGTGATTCACTGTATCAAAAGCTGCTGTACTGAGCTGCAGCTTAAACTGCTCTTAGGGCTTCTGTCACAGACAACAGAGCCATTTTAGTGGATAGTCACTTAAAAAGCCTTTTGATATACTTTCAAAACAATCAAGTTAATTTACCACAGGTGGGCTCCAATCAGGTGAAGAAACATCTCAAAGATGATTCAGAGAAAGGACCTGCACTAAATTTTAAATGCCTTAGCAAAGAGTCTCATATCTCAGTTTTTTTAACACAATATGAACAAGTAAAAAGGCCTAAAATTGCCCTAGAAGGTTTCTCATAGTCAATCACTGGAAAAAACTTAAAGGGTAAACTTAAAAATTAGCTTCTTGCACTGCTGCACTCCAGTTTGCTAATGTAAATACCTGCTTGCATTTTGTATATCTGGCCCAAGCACTGCCACAAAGCCACCTCCCTTGTAGAGCACCATTTTTCCCCAGACAGGGTGAGCCCTGAGCTGAGCCTGTGTCTGGTACATCCAGGGGCTGGAGGTGCTGGCAGAGATATTACCCGTCACAGAGAGGTTCCAGCCAGTGTTATAAGAGCCCATATCCTCCACCTCCCATGAGTATGGTGCATGACAGTCTGGCACAAACTGCAGCATGGAGTCTGCAATCTGACAAGAGTTCTTCTGCACTCTCAATTGACGAAGACGGGCATTACCCACTAACTTGGAGTTTCCATCGGTGATAAATCCTGAAACACATAATTTAAATCAAGTCAGTGTAGAATGAAATGTTAGGTTTGTTTTCTCTGTCACTCTGTACGTCACTCCTTTGGCCAGATACTTCAGACCGATGTTTTCAGGGAATCTGGATCTTTTGCTTAGGGAATTCTTCTAAACTAGAGTATGTTTGCTTCTGGATACTACATATTCACAACTATCCCTTCGTCCCAGGGAGACACAAGTACTGCTGTATGCAAACAACAGTACACTTTCATCGTCCTCTTCTGCATTGTTTTTAATACATTTTCAAAATTATTAAGTGATTGATTGATAAGTGGCATTTGTCGTAATTAAAGTATTACAAAAAATAACACCAATCCTGGATGGAGATGGCCCATTGTTTTGGATTCTTTTCTTACCATTGAAATAACCCAGAATTGCCAACCAAGTCCAGCATAAGACTGGAACTATGTCTGGCTATGGTTTTACTGCAGTATATTTAAAGAAAATGAAAACTGTTAATTGCTCCTCAGGACACTAACCTACCCGAAAAACATAATAAAACCCAACAGCGAAAACATTCTTTGATACTAAAAGACACATATAAGAGAAGAAGAAATGAGATTGTGCTGCTGGGGAGTTGATTGTTATTTCATTCTACACCACAACAGAGACACGTCTGCTTTTCTGGACAGTACAGCTTTCATACCAATAGGATTTTGCCAGGATTTTGTAAATTTTATCTTACAATAAAGTTAAAAAAAAAAAAAAAAAAAAAAAGCTAGAACTACCAGCCACCAGTCAGGCTTTATATCCATACAGGCTTATACAATACATGAAGTGAAGACTGAAATAATTTAATAAAAGGCACTTGGTGTATTTTGTCTAAATTAGCATATAAGTTCTTACGTTATGGCCAAATATGTGTTTTGTGAGGTCACAGTGACCTCGACCTTTGACCACCAAAATCTATTCAGTTCATCCTTGCATCAAAGTGAAAGAGTGAAATATTGGGTTCACAAAAATGGTACGGACAGACGGACAACCTGAAAACATAATGCCTCTGGCTGTTGCTTTTGGCCGGAGGCATAAAAAACATATCAAAGTTGTTTTGACACAAGTCTGTGTAAATCCACATACTTCAGTGAAAAAAACACTTTATTAAACCTTTATTAAATGAGAAAAAAGGCAAAATGTTTCCGTTTGTACAGTACATCATTCTGGCTTTGCATCATAACAACAAATCTGTCTGCTAGTTAATGTTTATAACCGGTATAACGTTGGTATACCGCATGTGTAAATTAATATTTAGTATTTAATATTTATCAAGACAAAAACATAAACAAATTTCTATTTATCTGTAAATTATTACACTGTACCAAGCAGTTTGTGCTTAGGAGGCCATGTCCTGATGGAAAATCAGAGACAGTTGGTAATTCACAATTCGCAATTTAAAATGGTCTGATGTATAGGCTGGATTTTCTTTGTGATTAATTTTTGCTAAGTGGGCATTTGTGAATGCACATAGCATAAGAGTTAATCAAAAACATTGATAAAACCCAAGGGCTTTCTGTGCATTTTCTATGCTCTTCTACACTCTCACACAAAATATGAGTTGCTAAGATTAAACAGAAGGGCCTGATCACCCCAGGAGGAACTTTCATACCAACAGGATTTAGGCACAGGAGGTCTTTGGAAAGACTTTGGTCTTATAAAAAAAACATCTTATAAACAAAACTTTTTTTTTTTTCACCTGTATAAACTCCAAAGAGGTTACTGATGAGAGATGTATTGGTCCAGGCGAACACATCTCCAAGAGTCATGCTATCTGTGATCCCCCCACTGAAGCTGTCCCGGATGTGCTGGTTTAGGAAAAAAGCATTGGGATCCCTCTGGCTGTACGCCGCCAGCAGCAACATCCACATAAACCCACAGTAGGCTGAAATACACAAATGACAAATGTACACATTATAGTTCTCCAAATTCAATTGTATTCCTCTTTGTAATAAATAATAATACATTTTAGGTTATATTTAATTACTGTAAATGCAGCAGACAAGTTATCAAGTGGAAATAAAACACTTGGGTATAATCAAGTATTAAACTATAGCCTATATAAAGCTAGTAACTCGAGAAATCAAGAAGCGTCCCTCCTTTGAATCTGGCAGGCCATGAAGCCTGTTAAGATTCTCTTTGACACTTTTCATCAGAAAGCAGGCAACCAGTGTATGTATAAGAGTTGGTACCAGCAGAAGCTAAGTCCGGCCAAGTGTAAATATATATTGTACTGCTTACAGCTAAACTTTGTCACAGTACTGGCTGAGTATGTAACACTGAGGTTGTAATTCTTTCATTCATTTTGCTGTCATTGCCAGCATTTGGTGACATACATAAAAGCTAAATAAGGAAAAGCTGAGTGTTTTCATCAGTGGGGGCCTTCAGGGGACAAATATATGGCTGTTTATTTACAATACATACCAGTGTGAACCTGTATCAAACTCTGAGCCTCTATTACAGGGGAGAATGACTATGTGCTGTCTGTGGTTCAGGTGAGGATCAGATGTGCACAAGTTGATTGACAGCTTTTGTGTGCATCTCGCTCAACGTTTCTATGGGTGCACCAAAATTTGTTGGGAAAATAGAGAGAAGGCCAAACATCACTGCCACATCATAGCAGCAAGGAGCCGCATGCCAGGCTCCACTAACCAAGGTCGTTCCCCATAGTAAGGAGAGTGATGCAGCACTGAGAACCTGGCCACTGGAAATCGAGGGAAGAAAGCGAAAACAGCATTGAATGCAACCACCCACACCACAGTCTACACCAATAAAAAGGGAAAAGCCAGAGAATCTTGGCAGTTGCATTGAGCAGAGCACTCAACCTCTTTGTGTGTATTGTACACTGATTTAAAGGAATTTTGCACTGACAGATTACTGATAGATGCTTCCTGTCCTCAGGGCGTCCTCTGGACAAGGACCTGCGGCTGACAGGCAGGTCAGGGAGGGGAGAGGCACAGCAGACAGAGAGAGCAGCTTGTGGACACAGGCGGTCATATTGTGGACATTTAGTGCTCACTTGCCCTTTCTCCCTAGCTAGACCTCTAACTCAGTTATTGAATTTTTAATTTTTCACATTAATTCTTGTTTCAAGTTTTAATGCAATTAATATTTTATCAATATTTTTACTTATCATCTAGTAATTTTAGTGTTTTTAATTAGAGTTTTAGTCTGCATCCACTCCTCCTCTATTTCAATCACTTTAAGTCTGTGTCCTTGGGTACCGAATGTGCCCCTCTTGTTCAAAGAAAGTGTTTTTCACCCCCTCTGCACCAGAACGTTCAGGCACAGTATTGATTGAAGTTCCCCCGCATTCTTTCACCACTCAGAGCCCAACACATAATCACTATAAAACAGAGAAAATCAAGAGCCTGTGCTGACAGCCATATCAAATAGATCTGCTCTGTCTTTCGCATGCAAGACGACAGTGTAGACAAGCTGATACATATACTTTGTATTGGTGTGATAAAAAACAAACATACAAACAACAGCAAAAAGAAAAACAAATGTAGACAGGTGTATGTACAGCATATGTATATATACATTAGTCTTTTGGTCTAATGAGAGACCGGGATAAAGATCTGGTTCACCTGACACACTGTAGTATGTTTTAAGTCACAAGTTTCCATAGTAACAGTGAGTTACTTGTGAGAGTCTTGCAGCAACTAGGAAGATGTTTTTTTTTTTTTCTTTAAATTGAATTCCATCATTGAGAAGCATTTTAATTGATCTTGTTAACTTAGAAATCCTGTCTGCAATACCCCCATTAATTCTAATAAAATTCTTTAAAGAGTTTGGTCTAGACTTGCCTGATGATGATCTGACGTTATATAAATAAAATTTCATTGGATTTTGATTTGATTTAATTGAAAAACAATTCTGGTTCGGCTTACTCAAAATCTCTCTGAGGAGGCCAAAGGCTTTCTGCTCCATCATCTTGTTCCTCTTCATCTTCTCTATGTCTGCAGGGGGAGGGGGCTCATAGAGATTTCTATCTTGTCGGAGTATTTGTTGGTCCTTACGATCACCTGTGGGTGAAGGGATATTTGTTGGCTTGAAAACCTGAACATTTTTGATGATCGGTAAGTCAAAATTTGAGAAATTTTCTCTTTTATATATATGCATACATATTTTTATACATATATATGTATGTATATAGATTTTTTTGTTTTTTTTACCTAGATTTGAGTCAATTTTATCAAATGCCACATTTTGAAAATTTTCCTCATCAACTTTCTTTACTACAAGTGCAAAGAAGACTGCAAGGCACAGCACCTGTGGTAAGATGCATGAACATAAGTGAATACAGATTTTCACTCCAAAATGACTATTTGGCACATGTTTATGGAGAATAAGTGTCAATAATAATATATATTGTGAGAAAACTATGAAGAAATGTATAGTACATTCTTCTCACCTTCAACGGCTGAATGACGAGGATACTCTGAAAAAAGGAGACAATCATGGATACCAACCAGTTTATGGAACGCTCCTTCCCAAATTTCAAACCATAAAGCATTGTGAAATATCCTGACACAACACTGGTAGCGATTACGAGCAGCCAGCCGACAAAAATAAACCACCAGGGTAGCCCTCCGTGACAGCACATCCTTCTCTTCTGACCACTGTCACCATCAGTGCTGTCTGCAGAACTCAATCTGGGGATGAAAGGAGCATTTGCTTAAATGAAGCTCAATACTGAAGAACTATTACATTGTTACAGTATAAAGTGTAATTTAGATGGGCAACATATAACACATTTATTTCATGTCCCCAGATTTCATGTAGGATAAGAACTGTTAAAGAAGTTGTTAAAAGGAACATTCCAGTGGTAATAGCCCATAACCCACAGACCGTGTATTCCTTCATAAATCATTCAGCACTGAAAGAGGATCAACACCATCCTCATATAGTAAATGTGACAGCAGTCAATTAGCTTAGCTTAGCTTAGCACAAAGACTTGACACAGAGAGAAACATCGAGTCTGTGTAAATGCCTTTCGGCACTGTGGTGCAGTGGTCAGCAGTGTCTGTGTGTGGAGTTTGCATGTTCTCCCTGTGCCTGTGTGGGTTCTCTTTGAATTCTCTGGCTTCCTCCCACAGTCCAAAGATGTGCAGGTTAGGTTAACTGGTGGCTCTAAGTTGCCCATTGGTATAAGTGTGAATGGTTGCTTGTATCTATATGTCGGCCCTGCAACAGACTGGCGACCTGTCCAGAGTGTACCCTGCCCTACCCCATGTCAGCTTGGATTGGCTTCAGCTCCCCCACGACCCTGTAGGGTAAGCATGTGGATAATGAATGACTGAAAGAGCCATCTCGTCTGTTTACAACAGTCTCTAGCATCACATCTAACAAACAGACATGCCAGTGGTACTGACCAAAAGTGCAAAAACCACAAATACTCAAATGGCTTCTGTGCCCAATCACCCAATGCACATAATAAAATGCCCAATTTTACAGAAGAAACAAACATTTTTACAGTCTGGAACAAAAGACAATTTTGGTCTTTTCAACTCATCTTCCCCTACATGACAGCTTTACCTGTTTCAATTTTATTAAGGCTTATAGTTCTGCTGCTTTGAGTGACAGGTGAGTGAACACATGCTTGCTACACGCTGGTTTGACCGAAGTCTCTGCTCCACACTTGCCCCTCTTCTTTACCCTTTTTTGCATTATATGGTAGTTAGGTAGAGTCAGGCACTACCAAGACGGTGGAGCAGCCAACTCTGAGCTTCAAAACCATGCTTAAGAAACCTATAGGTGACAGTCATCTTTTTTTTTACATTCTATGGTACTGACCTTTTCATCTAATTTCCATCAAGATAAATAAGTTTAAATTATTCCTTTAAAGTTTCATATATTAGGCAGCAAGTATGTTTATAGAGCAGCTGTTTTCCTAACAGCACTGTCTGCTGTCCATTATCTTCGGCACACAAAGAAAACCAATATGTTTGGCACATCTTCCACAGAACAGCTACTTGAAAAACAGGACAAAGCAAACGTATAGGCGATTGGTTATTCAGCTAGAGACTATCAAGTGACTTTCAAGATTTGTTCTCGGCAAGGTAAAAATAGTTCGTGGATAACAGAAAAGCACGTGCAAATCTACCAGTGTGGTCTTTTTAATGGGAAACTTCTGTACTTGTTCTGGGTGAGGTCATCTAGGTTGATGCAGTTGGAATTGAGGAGCTGATCTTCGAGGAAGCTCTTCATGTCCTGGACTTGCTGCAGAGCCTGGCTGTAGCTGTGTGGGGAGGGGAAGCCGGATGGACCCAGCAGGCTCAGCTCTTTGTCGATGTGACACAGCTGCATGTACATATACTGGGTTTTGTTGCTCTTCTTCTGAATGCCCTCCATGTTTGTCCCAGGTTGCACACCAGCACTGCCCTCTGGAGATGTAAATACAGCAGTTGGTGACTACTCCTATACCAAAGGTAGTTCTTAAACAATTTGCTTCATGTTGCAATTTTAAGGCATTGACGCTTTAATGACTCCATGGTGGGGCTTCTGGTATTAAAATGAATGAGCCTCCTTGAGTGAACCTCACACTCTGCTCAGGCTTGATCCCCTATCCAGGATTTCCCAGGAAGAGAAGAGACAGATTGTTCTCATCATGCATCTTTCAGAGGATATGGTCTACGAAGATGTGGCTGACTCAAAATCACATGGTTTGGTCTACAGGAGATTCTCTCTTTTGTCACCAGTGGTACTTGCCCTTACTACACCACAAAGCGTGGCTCCTGTCACCGAGAAACCTTATACTGTTGTTGGGTTCAAGAGATTTTCTTTTGGGAAACTAATCTTTGAATGGTGCTGCTCTTCTTTCGTCTGTTCTAAAAACGTTGCCCAAAGTTTATTTTTATTAAGTACAAATTTTACCTAATGCCACCTCGTAGAGTTGGAATGAATGGATTCTGATAAATGTAACTGCGGGCACATTTCCTAAAACACAGAGCAGCCTGTTTAACAAACCAGACATGGGTGACAACATAATCTCCTTGGTGGAGGTAATAACAAAAGAAAAAGCCATTTATGCTGAGGGACATGAACTGCTGCGTGCATACGTTTCTTTTTTACGTGCCTGGTTGATTAGCACGTAGAGATGCTTTCAGATGTATTCAATCAAAGGGATATGTGCTACTCTTCTATGAAGTAAATTGTGGGCACTTCCTCATTTTTACTACGATAAAGTTACTGTTTAAAATAATGATAATTAATTGATAATTCATAAATAATTACAAGTGCCTGTGCTATGGTAATGCTAATGTGACTTAGACTCATGGGATGTGTTTTAAAACTTTATTTTATTTTATTTTTTTTTCATAAAACTAGAATTACCACTTCATAGTTGAATGCCTCCCCCAGCCAGTCTAATTGCAAGAAATCAGTTCACAATCTTGTCTCAATCCAGACATTTGCGTTACGTTTTGTCATGATTGCAGAATGATTTTGGGAGTTTTTGTGAGGTTACACTGACCTTTGACCTTTGACCACCAAATTCTTATCAGTTCACTATATAGTCCTCTACATAGAATTCCCTGGGCAGTGAGTAGAAAAGAGTGATTGAGTGAGTGATTTCGGACACAACCCAAGAAAATATTTGCAGCAGATGTAATAAAATTTCCTCCAGACATACCTGATATATCACAGTCACAACCTTAATACCTTCGGCCTCAGTTCATTCATAAGTCTGAGTGGACATTTGCACAAAATGTGAAGAACTTCCCTTACGGCACCACTAGAGATATCAGCTTAATGGGAATGGGACGGATGGACAACGTGAAAACATAACGCCTCGGGCCCTGCCTGCCCCTGGCATGGAGGCATAAAAATTGTTTGTTATGCTGCAACAAAATACTTTTGAATACTGTCCTATCTTCTAGAGATAAAGTGTAGCAAACTGAATGGAACTGAATTTACCATTTATAGCTTAGAGAATGGGCAGAAAGCCTGAAATGTGTAGCCAAGGAGAAAAGACATTAGATTGAGAAGGGGACAGAGATACAGCTCTCTATTACATTGTCCTCACCCCATACTATAAAAGCACTCTACTTAATCATCTACAGCAAAACAAACCTGGTAGAGTTTTTGGCTGTGCACTCTCACTGGTTTTGTTATTCTCTCTGATGAAATCTTCCATCACGGATAGTATGGTGTTGATATCAACTTGTTGTCCTGGCCCAAACTTGGACACTGTGCAGGGGATATTGCTTTTCACAGTCTTGGAGAGTGAATGGGCAATTCTTGTGATATCCTGAGAGGGAAAAAGTTCAAATGCAAAAGTTTTTTGTTTCTCTATAAAACAACGTGTACATAACATAGTTTACTCTATTACTGCAGCAGCATTTCACACATGCACCTACCTTGATGATAATGTCTAAAGTGATTTTGACATTCATGTTGGTGGTGGCAGTCTGCGAGAAGGGAGTTTGAAAAGTTTTCTCCTGCTCAAGGGCATCTAGCTTTTCTGTTTTGCGCTTGTAACAAGACATGTCCCGAGGACAGGTGTTTCTGAAGACGCTAACAATGAGGATGTTCACTGGAAACATGATGAGTGAACTCTGAACTCCGATCATGAACTGTTGCCAGGTAAACTCAAAGTGACCTGGGACCAGAGATAGCAAGTGGGAGATAGAAGAGATCACTGTAATGGATGTGCACATCAGTTTGCTTTTGTGGTCCACAAATGAATAAACAAAAGTATTTTTTCTCATTATGTTGCTGTAGGGCTTCTTATATAATATGGTTTGTTTCTAGTTGTACAGTTGTACAGTCAAGAACTGTCAACTTCATAAGACCATACAGAAAATTGTCATAAAATTGTACACACAAAAGAAACAAACTAGTTAATAACACAGTTTATTGTTCTTTGAGAAAATTAAGCTGCAATAAAAACGTGCTGTACCCAGGTCCATTGTCTGCTCAGAGGGGTCTGTCGGGATACCATAAAACATGATGCTGGTCAGCATGGTGCAGAGTAGCAGGGAGAAACAGCAGGACACTCTCTGCACACAAGTGAAGGTGCTGCTCGGTGGCCGGCTGATCACAGAGTACCAGAGATGTCCATCACTGAAGTCCTTTGTTGTTTTCATAAAGAACAAATTACTGTAAAATAAAGGCAACAACAATTAAAACTGTGAAATAAAAACATTTTAATCCAACACAGACTGGTAATTACAGCTGGATTAGCGTCACATTTGAGTCTCATCAGCCCTTTTTAATGCAGCCTTAACCTCTGCATAGCTCCATAACTTTCTGACACCTGAGTGTTAGTATATCACCACCACCTCAGTGGCAAATGACAGTTTGCAGTTAAATCAGCATGAAGCCAAATATGAAATATATAAGATGCAGTGTACTGTAGCCTCCTTATCTCACTGTGTGACTGTTCATTGATTTAATCAGGTTTACTCACTGCTCTTAATTTTGCTCCCTCCTGTTACATATTTGGGTTTGAATTATAGGACCTTTTGAAAATCTCATTCAGTTTTAATTTCTCAGCAGATTTTGACCGTGGGAATATTTGTTATGAATATAATATTATATATATATAAAATTTATATACGTAAATATTAGATGGATATTATAGTTCAGTCTGGGTTAAAGTTGCTTATTTGAAGTATTCCTGTAAATAATATATGTGCTTCCATTTGGGTTTGGATTTTTGCTTTTCTCATGAAACAAAATGCACACGAAGATTTTTCTAACATTGCCAGTCTCAGATTATAACAAACTGGAGCTCAACTGAAAGCTGTGGTTTGTTGTTCTGCTGGTTTTCATGTGCGGCTTTCAAAAATCAAGCTCGTAGCAAAAGAGCCATTATTTGACATAACGATCCAAACCAGCTATTGCATTTCATTTGCATTTAATTCATGCTCTTGTCATTCAAATGAAAAATAGCGGCTCTGGTTTTATATTCAGCCATCGTGTGTGCTTGTATCTATGTAGTTTCGCTGCCCCTGTGACTCAATGTTTTTATCTTACCTGAACCTCTTCAAATCCATCTCTGTAGAGACAGGAAATACTTTATCAAGGGAACAGTCACCCATGTCTATGGACAGCCAGGAGTTGCATAGAAAATGCCATTTCTGGTTCGTCTGTAAGTCCTGCACCATGACGTAACCTACATACCTGAGAGAAGGCAGCCAGTCTAAATGTAAAATAACATGAAAATACACTATGTGAGAAAATACTACTATTTGTTTATATTGTTCTAGAGCACAATACAATATTGTATAATGTGTGTCAAAATACAATAAATAAATTTTTTTTTTCTTTTTAAGTGGCTGACATTTGAGTATTTGCCTACCAGTCAGGGTGTCTCCCTGAGTTGTTGTGCCACAGCCTGATTCCCTGTATGTCTCCCAGGGCGAAGGGTGTAGTTAGCAGGAACAAATCCACCTCACCTCTCTCAAACACAGATTTCTTTGGGTCCGTCAGGTGGTGTGGCTCACTGTTTCCATCTGCACCCAGCAGAGTTACTGTCACCTAAAACAGTCCAACACAGGAATAAATGCACTTTCTTTGCTTTCATGTATAAAGTGAGTATTGTACTGTAACATCCACCTAAAACACATGGAATTTCAGCAGAAATGTCCAAGAAACGGTGTGTAATGCATGTTTACATTAAAAAAACAGAAACAGAAAGATAAAGGAATGAGTGAAAGGTCAAGACAAAACACCAAGAAAAGTTAGCCTTGATATTTGTTTTGTTTGGACCAAAAAAGTCATTATCAGAATACCAATGCAAAACAAATTGTTAAAAAGCATAAATTAACTACTGGTAAAACACTTCTCAAAAGTAATTAAATTAACCTGGGTTTCAGAGTAAAGGCAACATCATCTCTATAACAACACTTTAAGTTAAAAGCAATATGAACTTATCTATTGTTAATTTAAGCTGTAATTATTATTATTTTTTTTTGATCTCCACCAACTCCACATAGATATAACTTCAATTAATATAAGAATTCATTCAGGCAGAGAACTGAAGTCACATGTGTTGGCTGATTCATATTAGCTGTTTCTTACACTGTATACTTTACAATCATTTGCTCCTTCACAGCTGTGTAGCGAGTAACATCCAATCATATTGATGCAAGAGACATTATAACAGAATGTATGGTGAGTATTCAATTTGTGTGTTAAAAAATAAGGTGGAAAAATTTGCAAATCAACAAAAGCAAAAAGTGAAAAAGTCCAACAAACCAACCACAAATGAATACATGAAACAAACCTAAATGCCAGATTTCTATCGTGACATCTACGTTTTTTCCACTGTTTTAATTTTCACTGGCATCTTGTTGCACCCCTTTCTTCTGCAGTGGTTTAATGGTAGCTGACCAGAGAATTTGTGCTAGCAGCACTGTTTCTGTCTTCCTGTTTTATTTTGGTGTGCTTACCCTCTCCTCTCGTTTCAGGTATCTTGACTTCCTGCCCTCGTGTTCCCCTCTATACTGATTTCAGCTGCCCCTCCCTGATTGTGTGCACCTGTGTCTCGTTGTCTCCCTCTCCCCTGTGTATTTAAGTCTGGTGCTTTAGTTTAGTCTTTGCCAGTTCGTCTTGTTCCTCTAGGTCAAGAGTTCTAGCGTCTCTGTGAGTTTTCGGTCTAGTGATATGACCCTACCTGTTTTTCGGCATCTCGTTGCCTTTGCCTACTTTTGATTTCCCGGTGTTCTGACCACAGCCTGCCTGACTGTGTATTTTGGATTTAATAAATATTGCTGCTTTTTGGAACCCAATTGAGTTGCGCATCTGAATCCTTTGTCCCAGAGCCATGTCAGCAGCTGTTTATCTTGACAAACTAACTTTTTTATTTTATTTTTTTTTCTCTTTCTGGTAGTGGAAATAGTTTGAAATTGTGTTCAACTACTGTTGGATTAGCTGTCTCAGCAGAATCATTGTTGTTGCGAAGACTCTTTGAGAGTTCCCTTAAAGAGTTTTTCACTAATTCTATCAATGAAAAACATGTTTACCTGAGAGGAAGTGGAGGCTCCTCTTCGATGCCCAGTACTAACACTTAACAGGTAGCGGTGCTCGTCCTTGGGGTCATTGTCCCCCAGCACTGTCACCTTCACCTGTCAAGCCAACAAACAGAAAACATTACAAAAACAATTGACTTAAGGGAAATTGGGGCACAACAAATCAAAGAGGGCAAATCTATCAGACATTTTTGTTGTTTTTAAGAAGAAAATGGGCTATTTGTAAGTTTTCTCTGCCACTGGAAATGGTTTCTTGCTGGGTGTGGGTGGTAATGACTGTTGCTTGACCAGAGTTTGAATAATATTTATTTTGAAAACAAGAGGTTGGAAAGTGACAAGATGAAGCCATGGCTAGCTGGTTAGCATGCTAACTTCAGTAGAAGAATAGCCATGATAGAGACAAGCATTAACATAGGCATTGCTTACCATCTGTCTGGAGACAGCTGTTGTTAAGGAAGTAAAGGAATTAAGTTTGATGCTGAACTTACATTTCTTCTACATTTCTACACATCTATCAATGCTAACATTGGCTATGTAGCAATAGAAAAGCTTACAAATAGCTCCCTTAAGACTCCTAGGAAATATTTTCTTTTTTAGATGTGCAATGTAACTTTGAGACAGGGCACGTTTTGGATACTTTATCTATGAATTGTAGCCTGTACCTTGGCTGTATCTTGGATGTCTTTTCGTCGTGCCCACACAAGCACCAAGAGATAAACCACAAAGAGTGCACCCACAAAGCTCACAACCACAGGATTCTCAGCAAAGGTCCCAAACAGTTCAGCAGAGCGTGATGGGTCGACGAGGTTGGGCGTAATGAAGAAAGAGCTCCCAAAGAAGGTGAGGTGCTTGCACAGGCACTGGGTGACAAACTGAGTGGTCTGAAGACCAACCTTGAAAGACAGCAGCCTTTATTCTTATTAAAGTTTGGACAACATGTTACCGTAGGTATGGCAGACAGACTAAACTACTGTACTTACCCTGCATCCTGTATCACTCCAATCTAGTAGGGATTCATTCCAAAATTTGCATGCAGCAGTGATTGGGGTGATTAATAAACTGGCATTAATCGACTTTATACCTGGACCTACAATGGGACTCACAACAAGATAGTGCACTCCTGTATTTCCCTTTAAACTCTTAGGGTCTAGTAGCCAAGTATATCTCTCCTCTGTATTGGACAAAACAAAAAAAGTAGTGAAGTCATGCATCAGGTTATTAGAGACAATGGCAGTTTTTGCACCACTGCGCAAAAAGATATTTTACCTTGTGTAGTTCCCTGGTGAGGCATCTCTGTCATTGCTACATAATTTGTTGCAGTGGGGTAGTCCATATAGCCAAGGAACAGTTTGAGAGGTAATTGATCCTCTGAAGGCACCATCTTTAAAAGGTATAAAATGTATCTGTAGCAATATTCCTTTTTAATTAAAGTATTCATTGCATGTCTCACAGGCGGAGATAAAACATGTTACTGAACCTTTAACACCAGGGTAGAGTCAGATGAAGGAACATTAATGACCGTTGTGCTGTAGTTCCCCAAGTCCAAAACTGAGGTGTTCACCTGCTCTCCAGCAGGCCTTGGCAACAGGATCTGTGTGTCAGGCAACACGCCAGAAATCAGATCAAAATATTCATCAGAGTTTGCTTAAAAATGTAAAACAATTTTTGATCCAGCAGTTTTCCCAATTGGCAATGTAATCACACATTTCACCAGGCAGGTGGTATGTCAGTGTGCTTTCTAGCATCCTCATTTATATTCTCTCTGCTTAAAATAATTGGCTCACAAGCTGAATCACATCAATATAACTTTATTTAATTAGGAGCTGTGTGCCAGTGTATGTGTTTGGTAAGTCACAGTCATTTAGTTGCAGCTTAGTGTCTTAAAAATGAGTTTTCCCTTAAATGGACATGGGTTCATGATACCAACTGCAGTTACAGATAAATGAAAAAAGTCACTATTTTAATGTGTTAATAATATAAATAAATCCTCAAAAACAAATCCTTCCTGAATAAACTGTAGACCGCTTGTCATTTAGACATTATGTGTTGACCACAGCCGGTACATCTGCTGAAGTCGAAAATGTGACATTTCTTTTGCCAGACTTTTGAAGCGTATTGTTAGCACAGTGGTCAAGTGGAGATCAAAATATAAAAGACCCTACAATTAATCATGGAGCTGTGTTTCAGATCCAGTGCACCAAAGCCTCCATCACTGTTCATTTTCAATCTGCAAAAAACTCTTGGATGAGAGCAGTTTTAAGTGTGCACCTCTTGTGTTTAATGATTAAGTACAGACTGCCTGCTACATTAACGCTTTTTATGTAAATGTAGCCTTCACCAAATTTCTTTAACCCCCTTTAATCTCCCTTTTACGTAAATCAATGCTTAAGGTCTCTCTGTGGGTTTTACAAACATTTATCGACTGAAAAATTGTACATCCACCATACAATATCAGGCTTATAGAGTGCTCTTTCCGGTACCGGCTCCCTCAGCACAACTCTTGTTTTAACCAGTTTTTCTTAAAATAAGAGATTTGTCCACACAAAGAACATGCTCTCAACAGAGGAGCACAGTCAGCTACAAGGAAGATGCTGCACTATTGTTGCACTGACCTCAATATCCTCACTCAAATTCTCCACGTAGATACTGGAACCATTTTTTTTTGTGAGGGATAGAGCAGCAATCTTGCCACTGATGTTTCCTCTTTCATTCCAGGAAAACGGATTGTTATCTAAACTCAACATCTGTAGGTTATTCAAAGAGGAAAAGGTTCAAATGTTACTATCAAGACAGACACTTTGGTAAATGAGAAACCCAGAATCTGACACTCTTCTAATTTACTCGTATATCCACTGGTTCTTCTGAGGGCAATATGTTGGCGGGTAGTTCTGGGAGGGAAAATGTGGGGCTGGAACTGTTGGGAATATTTATAGACTCCTTGTTTAAACTTCCTGGTGTCACTCTGTAAGAAAATAAAATCATATTAAACTTGTGCTTTGCGTTTTCAATTCCAGTGGTGATCTTTACTAAGCTCATGCTACTTTCAAATCAATCTTTGGGAATTTTTGAGCACCAATGATTTACAGGCCAGGAGTATTAGTCTTCAGTTTGTGTTGTGTTGTTGAGTTGGATTGCTGTTATTAAAAATTGTTATTTTAAATTTTTTTTTTCAGTTAGTCATGGATTATGTTGAGGGAGCTATTTGTAAATTTTGCTAATGCTTCATATCCAATATAAGCATTAACAGCTGTTTACATAAGTCAAGAAGGAACACAATAAACGTTTATTCCTTTAACAGTGACACCCTTGTTTTGTTTCTATTTCTACCACCTATTTTCTCTGTCCGGTTAAGGCTGTTTTGTCAGTTTTGGATACACAGTCACTGCCGTGTCCAGGCTGCCTTGAAGTAGTGCAAGCAGACAAGCTGTATTATAACATTTTCTAAATGCAATGATGGCTGAAGCTCATAACAAGACTGATAAACAGCTGTTAATGCTAACGCTGGCTATGCAGAACAAGCTAAACCTACTAGCTCCTTGGAACAAGGTTAAAAGGATTTTAACTAATTTCAAATGGTAAAGTGGACCATTGCATTTGACTGTGAAACAACAGAAAACAACTAATGTGACCCTGTCTAAAAGCAGCACCATTTGAAGATGTTTTAATTTTAAGTGTGGGTAGATTTTGTTGCATTTACAGGCAATGCCTGCTTAGCACTTTTCCTCTGTTTTTTGTCTTTATGCTAAGATAACCATTTTCACCAAACATTTACCATACAAAGATGCGAGTGGTATCATTCTTGTCACCTAAGTTTCTTCCTCAAAGCAATTAAGTCTTGAGCTATTTCTTCTTCTGTCCACTTCATAGTTTGTACAGTAGTTGAGGTGGAACTTACCTATTGACCAAAACGCTAATATTAGCTTGTTGGATAGTTGTAGGCTCTGTGTTAACATCTTTAAATATCAACAGAGCACCCTGTGTGTTATCCAGGGCAACAAGAAGGGAATCAGTGATGTTTTTCTGCAAAAGATAACAGTATTTATGACAGGGGAGATGTTTCTTTTTCATGTCATCAGCAAATTCAGACATTTAGATAAATATTCACTCACTATGTGCAATGAGTTGAACAAAACTCAATTACAGGAAACAGGTTTACACACTAAACACACTAAAGAAGACTTGTAGTATGACAATACTGTATGTTGTGCCTGTTTCGATTAGAAAAAAATGGGGAATTAATAGACATGCAAAAAAAAAAAAAACAAAACAAAACAAAAAAAAAAAAAAAAAACAAGAGGCATTAAATATTCCTCGGATCAAAATCCCATTTACATTGCATATTAAAATCACCCAACCTTGCTTGGAGGGGTAATAGTGGGGCCCTTAAGGTTAAATGACTCACACTGGAATAACAGCTCAAGATACTGCTTGTTCCTTCCACAATGTTGCTGGCTGCAGTGTGTATTTCTTTTGTGTTTTCTTCACTTTTGTTCACATCCAGATGAAGAAGAGATGAGCTTAGGTTGGCAAATAACAATGAGGCCTTTTCCTGCAGGTAACAATCAACTCGTTCAATCAGTGATACATTTTATGAGGCTTTACCATTTTGTGTTATCAAGGACAATCTTACACATACGAATCACAAGGCCAAATAAATGCAGCCTTGTCTTCACAATGGCTATTCAGTGATGAATGATTTATTCCTCCTTTCTATGATGGTCTGTTTTAATCAGCGGGAGTCAACAGTACCCGAGCAGAGGAGCTGAGTTCAGTGCCTCTCTGGATGATAGCAGTAAGACCTTTGGCCATCACCCGAACTTCTCGTGGAGTGTTGATGGGAACCTCTGCCACTATGTCACTCATTATGTCCAGCATCTCCTCACGAAGCTTAAACAGACAAAGGCATTCACAAAGATATCTGATTTATTTTATTTGGTCTCATTTTTAGTAAATTATCTTTTTTTCTGGTGCCAAGGCACCAGAACAAGACAAGGTATTGGAGGTATTTACTGGTCATCAGCTGGCTCAGAATGACATTGGACTCCAACAACACTAATTTTAAGTGACTGACATTGTGACTTGGAGATGCTTATCAGATTTTCTTGAATATAATGTTGGTACTTCATAAGATGGCAACAGCATGAAGCATTTGCAAGATGTTGGATGACGTTACTCGACAACACAACTCAAAAACCAACAAATACCAATATCAGCTTTTGTCAGTATGCTTGGTTAAACTTCGTTGATTTGTTAATTCAATCATATTGTGCTATCTGGGTTTACCTTTTGCCTATCAGCTTTTTTTGATTCATCAGATTGATTGTTTATTTTGTTGGACACAGAACTGACGATTTGTCCCACAGTTTCTCCCGACAGCAGGCTTTGTTTCTTCAGCTCAGTCATGGCATTTCCCAGTGAGTCCTTAAGAGCAGCTACTGACCCAGAGTCATCTGTGGAATCCGTCACCTGAGGAGAAAAAGGCATTTTCTTACAGTTGTGTAACGGAGGCACAGAGCTTTACTCTAGGTCTTGGTCTGTTGACATCCCCATTCTAATCATCACATTTGCGACCAACCTGTGTGGTTATAGTGGTGCTAACTTCAAAGCCCTTATTTTTTGCAGTTGCCATGATTATCAGCTTATAGTTGGAACTCCGGTCGCCAAGAGGAAGGAAGACAGGTTTCACTTCAGTGTTCTTGCTGCAAGACAGATGCTTACCTGACAATTTTCAAATAAGGTGATAAGTTGAATTAATAGAATATACTATGAATCATTATGTCACTGTAATTTACATTGTTAAAGTAAGATACATCTGTCTCACATTAAACATTTAGCTAACAATGAGAACTCACCCTCAGTCTCAAAACAATAGTGACATTTAGAACAGGGAATTACAGTCCTGCAAGTTATAGTGAAAGCAGTAAGGATTGTTCCATTTGATGGGGATATGCTACATGAGAAGCTATCAGGATTGTTGGTGGTTAATGGTGAATTTGTATCCTTGGTGGTAGCTGCAGTATTGGTCATAGAGGTGCTGCTGAACATGCTAGGTGCTTTAGTAGCAGGACCAGTACTGGTTGTTGTGTTTTTTTCGATGTTTCCAACTTTGGGCGTTGTAACATTGGCACTTGGTTGTCCGGGGGTAGGAGATGTATTCTCTGTAGATGATGACGTCTTTATGGTGTATTTTGTGAAAAGAGGTTCATCACCACCTTTGGCATAAAAATAAAAAGATGATGTAATTTGTATTATCTCGTTTATTACCTCAATACTTTTGTTATACATGCTGTTAAAAATTCATAATTGATGTGGAACCCAAATTTGACCCTTGACAAGACATTTTCCAGAGAAATTTAAAGATTGTCATATTGACAAATGTTTACACACCATAAGTTACCACCACAACGACATCCTGATGCTTAAACCTTGCCCTTGCAAGATGCTCGTGTTTTACTGTGTATTCAGTCCCACCTTTCTTTTCTTGTATAAGTGGCCTTTGCCGTGCCTCTTTGTAGCACTTCCTTGTTTCATTCTGTCA
This sequence comes from Rachycentron canadum, assembly GCA_038496675.1. Lineage (NCBI taxonomy): Eukaryota > Metazoa > Chordata > Actinopteri > Carangiformes > Rachycentridae > Rachycentron > Rachycentron canadum. The sequence goes on from CM076658.1 coordinate 18,535,286, forward strand.
ATAAATTAACATGCAAATCCATGAAGTCAATGGCAAATTGTGTCTTTTATCATCTGACAGTATCAGATTTTTCCATCCCAAACATGTAAGAATGAATTTATCAGACTTACTGGCCATTCTGCGTCGTCACGTGAGTCCTCAATGTTCCACACAACTTGTGAGCACAAGTCATTTCTCTTACAATCCATTTCAATTCTTGCATCGCTGTTTTTTTCTGGGCCGCAGCCTTGAGTGCAAGTGAGACTATGGTATAACAAGTACACACGTTAACACACAATGAGTATCTTTATGTGTCAAAAAAGCTGTCTTGTAAAATTAGGGGTGTAAAACAACCTATTTTTACATTGCTCCGGTTTAGATTAGGTTTACTGATAACAAACCTTTCTGCTTGACCAGGTGATTTATGTATGTATGTATGAATATATAAGGTATGTTGGAAAAATAAAGAAAAAATCTGCAACCTGATGTTTAAAGAACACTTTTTGTTCTAAAATGATTGAGAATGTAAACTTCTCCACAAAATGGATTTCTTAGAATTATTTACTGAAGTCAAAAGTGCTATATATGTCAGTTTCCCACCTCCTCCACAGATTTCTAATGCATCTTTTCTGTAAAATTACAGTCAGCCAGATACGACACACAGATGAGTGGTATTAGATCAGATCAGAGAAGATGATTTTCAAAATGATCAAGTACCTTAACCAAGGTTCGGTGTCAGGCTGAGGGGTAAGGGTGATGCATATGGATTGAGTGTCTTCCACTTCATCATCCTCTAGCACGTTAAAATGATAATTGTTAAAATGAAAAGGATCTGGTAAGCAGCTTTTGGTAATGATGTGAGTCAATGTCTTAAATTCTCCTGGGCATTTACAGGGCACTTCTGTGGATCAACAAAGACAGTCATTATACTGCTATAATCTAGGCTGATATAAAACATTTAAGACTAATGGTCACTTTGTAAAACAGTATGATAGTTATGGATCGAGTTTTGAACGAACTCATGGAGCGAAAGTTAGTTAATGACATTGCTTATTACAGCTCATAACATTTGACAGCAACAGTTGTAATTTCAAAGCAGATAATCGCAGGCCAGAACTAATAAACCTGTTTGTCTATCTCTGTTGTAAATCTACAGACTTTATCTCAGCCTCCCTAATTCAGGCAAGCAGGCATCAGACTTGCATGTCCTGAGCAATACGTCAAAATATGTTGAAGAATAGGAAAAACATTTAATTCTTGACCTCACAGCTTGATTCTTACTGCATATCCATTGGTAATGGTTGTCCGTGTCTGATAGTTCAGATGCATCTGTTATGGTAAGTGTGATATTTCCCCGTTTGGTAGATACTTGATGTGAAGGCGTTGCAGTGATTCTCATTGAAGATCTGACGACTCTAATATGGTTCGTTCTCTGAAAATGAACAATAGGTTTTATAAGTAATACATTTTACTACTAGTATTCTTCCATAAAATCTCTCCCCACTCTACAAACAATATTCATACTGCAAAAAGAAAAAATAAAGCATTTTACCGTTCTTTTGTTAAAACTCAACCAGTGGTAATTATGACCATTTAGTACTGAATCCTTGGCACAGGAAGCAAAAATATCCACATCCACTTCCAGAGATGAGAAGACATTTCTCGCACTGAGTTTCACTTGTACAGTACTTGTACCTGTAGCAAAACATTCACTTAAGCACAAATGCTTACTTCTAATAGTTGTGTCAAGTGTTTCAGAAGTCATTGTATTACAGTCGCCTCACATTTGCTTCTTCTATATCTTCCATACCTTCAACTGGCTTTCCGATATGAAAGACTCCCTTCGTCGCATTCATTTCTCTTGTTTTATAGACTGAGTTGCCGCTGTCTCCTGTCAGAGAGAAGAGGAGCAACACGGGCGCGCCCCGTTCGAGGGAAACGGCAACAGCAATATCTGAAGAGTCTAAACAGTCCACCCTCTCTGTCAACGAAGATGCCTGAAGCCCAGCTACTTTCTCCAAAACACACACCTGCAGTATATTAAGAATTGGACAACAGTGAGATATTACACATTAATCTCCCTCTCATATCACGACTAGGTAAAACAGACAACATTCCCATTTTACAATAACTCATCAAGGTCTTGAAAAAGTCAACCAAGTGGTGAGGGATGAGTACTCACAACCTGACAACACTAAACATTTCTATCTATACACAATCAACTATTATAAGTAAAAAGCCAAAATACTAATACTAATAAAGTAGTCTTATTCCAAGGTGGTTTTTCAGTGTGTTATTTTTTATACCTTCTGGGACTTCATTTTGTTTGCTGAAGGCATGCACCAACAGAGGCAGGGAAGAAGTAGACTAGTAAATGTAGGCAATTAGGGTTTTAACATTTTAAGAAGGCTTATTGTTTTGTGAAGGGAAGAATTCATTGTTTAGGCCTTAAGGACAGACACAATGTGTTTTGGTGTGAAATAGGAATAATCTTCTTTAGAATTTATATGAAGAAAATTTGTATTTGTTCCAGATATATGATGCAAGAAAATATGCTAACTATAAAACCTAAGATATCGGAAGATTTCATAACAGAGTAATAGCTGTGGTATGAAGAACAGTGGTTAAGGCTGGGTCTAATATAAAAATAAGTATTAGTTGAAGTACTGAGGTATAAGTTGTCTTAAGTGTCGCATTTTCACACCATGTGCCACTATTTAAAACATTGATTAGCCGAATGGAGTCATCAGGAGTAAAGTCTAGAATTTGAAACTCAGAGGTGATGAAATTCTGTGTGTTTGCAGATATGCCACTAATTGTCTGGTATGATGTCATAATTAAAGGTTAAATTTAATTTCTAATTATAAAAGGCCTTAGCTCTAATCAACCTTAATCAAATGATCAAAATGTTAACTTCAGACTTTATATTTTATATGCCACTACTACAATCATAGTAAAAAACATCAAGGAAGGAGAAAGATGTAGGGTTACCTGTTGTTGCCTAACTGACAGCTGACAACACTTTGACACGTTTACTTGCTTATGGTCGAGTTACCTGCAGGTCTGCGGACACCTCAGGAAATGTGACCGGGTTAGATGCATAAAGGACCAGCTGGTGGCAGCCAGGTCCAAGCTGCCTCACCATCTCAGGAGTCACTGTGATGTTATGGGGAACATTCCCTCTAACCACAGACAAACCGGACAACACCATTTCATCACTCTGGATTCTGTAGGTCACATTTGAACCTCCAGAGAAAAAAAAAAGGCCAAAAAGAAAAACACATCACTGAACAAGAGCTCAAATTTAAACATTACATCTGGGAAAAGAAAATGAATGAAACACCAACACCAAAACCTGAAACTTTCAAGTAGAGATATCAAATTTGACAGGATGAATTAAGGTATATTTTACCTGTACCTACCTGCTTTTACTTCCATTTGAATTTGAAATGTGCCTCCATACAGGGCTTTGCAGTAGGTTGCATGAAATAACAGCTTTCCAGCATAGCACCGTGTGACACTGAGTTCTGTGACAGGCTCGAGGATAGTAATTGTTCTATGAGCTGTAATGTGCATGTCACTGCTGCTGCATTCAACTGCCACAACAAATGAACTTGGATGCATATATTTATGTATCACACTGCTCTCCAACCTGAGAAAAAGCACAAACATTTCGCTTTTTCGTCGTGCTTTTTGAAATCGAAGCATTAATTCAGGTCACAGCTGAATTCCACACAGAAACCAGAAAATTTTACTATCTCCAGATAAAACTGTAGCAATATTTGCATAAATAAAGACTTTAGTTTCTAATTTCATGGCAGTAGCCAATGGGTTGATGATATGGTCTAACTGAAGGATAATATACTGCAGGTGTTTCTTGCAATATTTTTAGCAGACCTGCAAGAAAACCAAAGCAGTATCTGGTCTGGAAACAAAATCAACAAGTACATCAAAAAATTACACCTCATAAAGAGATATTATAATAGCTACAGTTTATTGTCTAGCTACTGAATAGCATCATTGACTGTTACTGTTAATGAGATCTCATGAGTCTGGCTATTGATTTGTGTAAAGTGGTAAAGGTCATGACTAAGTTAGATAACAGATATATTTAGGGTGATGTATTGAAAAAAGAAAGGTCAAAATCAAAGCAGCACTGACAGAAATATCTCTACTCTTGGTCCCAAGTTTCTGACAAGTTCTAAAATACCGGATCCTACATTTTCCATAATTCTACTGTTGTGTGTCATTTGTTGAATCTGCCCTCAACTTTAAATTGTCACCCCTTAACATGGTAACAAATTTGCTCTGATATACATATAGTTGAAGTCCTGACTGAAACCACCAAATTATCAGGGTTATAACTTAACTAAGTGGATGCTTTCACAAGTTGAGGGGGGCTTCTTGTTAAAACCAAAGTTGATATGGATTTTTTTTTTTTCATTTTAAACTCACATAGTCAGTCTGTGAATGTTGGCACTCACCCCCCTGGACTGTCCAGATAAATAACATGGCCATCTCCGGTGCTAAGCCTGCAGATAAGTTTCTCCCATGATAAATGTAAAAGCCACTTGACACTGATGGTGATGTCATTAAAAACAGCAGCCACAGTGCTCACTGTCAGTCTGAGCCCTGGGGGGGGAAATGAGCAGAAATGTAGCGACATGCCTATAACTAACTGGGTTTTCAAATAACAAACAAGCACAGACCTCCATCATCTCAGCAGACAGCAGACACATACTACAGGAATATGAAATACAGAAGTGAGATCAGTCCTTTTTTCTCTGCCTGTCTCATTACTTTCTGCTTGTATGTGTTATTTTATTTTCCATTTGCTCATTGTGATAGGCACAATGAAATGAACAAAATAAATCAATTTTAACCATGATCCTCCTTGTCAGATCTAAAAGGGTTTTGCTCTCAATGCTTTTACTTACTCAAACCAATCAGGATCCAAGGTCATGCTGAAAAAGTGAAGATGATGAATTTCACATTCATTTACATTTTAATAAAGTAACTACATGTCATATATACATCATCTGAGTAGCGCTATGTCTCAAGGGCAGATTGGTTAGAACTGGTTAGCATGCTAACTTCAGTAGAAGAAAATGTGCAATGGAGACAAGCTTTAACATTGGTGTTGCGTTGCACCTCTGGAGACAGCTCAAGGTGAGCAAAGGAATTAAGTTTGAGGCTGAACTCACAACATTTCCAGCTGCTAATGTGGATGTTGGCCACCTCTTTACTGGTTCCTCCACTAACCTTTGAAAAGAGGTATACTGTAGTACTTGCTTTTGTCTAGTGAATGTAGAATATATGATTTTCCACTTTAGATATGTAGAATTGAAGTGATTGAGAATTAGTGTGACTGACCGTCTTTGCAGTGGTAATCCACAGACAGATAGCTCCCCAACTGAGGACAGAGGTCATCAAAGGAGCTCACAACTCCCGTAATCTGGCAAACCTGACGGCCGTGACACTGGGCTGAAACGCATGGAGAACACAATCAGCTACTGAGAGCACACAGCAATGACAACAAATCCCAACTTCATATTACTGTTCAGTCTATGAAAGTTTGTGACAACAACATGTTACCAAACCAACAATCCTGCAACTAGCAATCCATCAGTCATCCTTCATAATCCTTGTTAACCTGCACTTTTGCAGTGCTTCTAACATCACAGAATAAAGCACTTTACACTCACCCCAACATGTGTTCAAAATAACAACAACTGATAGCACAGGTTAAACTTAAAAGTAAAGAAACCCACCCACACAATTAACTGTGTAAGGTCATGAGCAAAAAGATTTATTTATTTTTTTGTAACATTAGCAAGTATGAAAATCCAGCCCGATACCGGATAAATACCAGCAACATTAATGGAGAAGCTCACATCAGGATTTAATCAGTATTATTGATCAGCTACACACTACATCTGCCCAGCAATGAAACACATTCTCAATCCAAAAGCCATTGGTCTGCTCCTCTATCAGCTGTCACAGACTCACCAACTCAAACTCTAGATATACATTACAGCGAGCAGCAATATCCATTACACATCCATAAACACACAGTAATAGTGTGAACTGTCAGGGGGTGACTCCACTTGCAAGACTTGCAAGAAGAAGTCTTTTTATATAGAAGTCTATGAGGAGTTCTCGGTTGCCTCGGTTAATGTTTTCCTATACGTTTATGCTCATAAACTAGGGTAAGCATAAGGGTGTGGCTATGGTGTGATTGACAGACTGAACCACTCATGGCAACCTGCCATCAGGATAGAAGGTCAGAGCCAACCCTCACAATTAAAAACTGGAATTCCCAAAATCTCACAGACGTTACAGTCTCTACCTGTGTTTTCTCGACTCCCTCCTGCTGTCACTTTCTGTAGGTATTTCTGGAGCTGGGAAGTCTGTATCTGTGTCTTTATCTTGTCTGGTTCTGCTGGCAGGCTTTTCCTCACTATCACTCTCACTTTTGACATTTCAAAGTTCATATTTTTCCTTTATCTGTTTATGTTAAAGTAATCACAGCTATAGCAGTTAGTAAATGGTGTCATGGGCTGTGGAACTGGTAGAACTGGTAGGGCCCTTTTCTAATTTTGATGTGTATGTGTGCGTATGAGAGAGAGTGGATTACCTCTTACCCAATGCACGGTGGAAAATGCTGAAGTTCCAGAAGACCTTGAATGTGATGAGTCATTTTTATATATAGTCTGCTGCCATCATTTAAATGCATGCGTCAATATTTACTCAAAATAGATGGATATCATTTATGTATCTTTCAGGCTATTAAGCTTTTAAGCTTTCATTGTGTGACTTTTCTTTTCATATAATGGTCTGCAGTGAGACAATAAGTGCTTTGTCCTTCATAAGCGCATTCAATTTCATCACAGGTTTCATCCATGCAGAACCTTTTGTGCGGTATGAGTGTTTCGTGAGTTCAGCAGAGTAAATGAGAATTAGAAGTATTATGAAGCCAAGAGTGGTTATTGTGTAGATTAGATCAGTTTCCTGCTCTGGATTAGGCAATGATACAGCTAGTATATGTTATTTCACTCATACACCATAAAAGGTAAATAATTATTAAATAATTTGTGTTTTGATTGCACACAGAAAATAATTACCTGTAACTGACTCTTCAATATCCACCCAGCCACACTGATCTTGTGTGGATGTTGTTGGTGGGGAGAGCGCGGATCGACAGTAATGAATGTTCTTACGACCGTAGAAGCCACCATCTATGATTAACACTTGACCAGAACCACACTGCAGAGTGGTGTTGTGACCTGCACACATAATCGATCTCCCAGACTCTGGGAAGGATACAAAAGCAACACAAAGTGATAACTAACTAACTAAAATGAAGCGGTTCAGTGAGATGTTCTGTTCAGAATTTGAGTGAGTACGTACCAAACTGGCAGATAAAATGCAGTTTTTTGCTGCAGTCTGCTGTGGCTTCCCAGTGGAAGCCCGAGTCTTTTAAGACGTGTCCACAAGCTGCTCCTGGCTGTGGGCTGCTCAGCCAGTTTGAATAGGTGATACGTGAACCATCCAGCCAAGAGAGAGCACCTGAGGATGGAGCGAACCACTGACACACTGAAATATTTTACTGGATATTACATTTATCTGTTTATTGGGTAAAATTCTTCAGAGTAATGTAATTGTGTTCAAGGATATCACAAATGTACCATGGGCCTTCAGTTCCACTCTAACAGTCTTTGATTTTCTTTCACATATCACATTATCATTAAACAGCATTGGATTTGAACAGTCAAATAACAAGTCTGGGTGTATTCTCAATGTTTCTCCACATGAACAAATTTGATCAGTTAACTAAAACTATTGTTCCCTCACTATGTGACCATGGAAACTACAGTTTATTTTGAATCAATCTCTAATATGCCGACTGCAAACAGGACTTCAACTGCATTCATAATGTACCAACTCAATGATCCATATCTCCAGAGAAAAGTTTAATGTTATTCTGAATGGTACTCCAGGTAATGGAAGTACTCAAAGGCAGTACATACTGTATCCTTAATCCAATCTATCCCGTATCAGCAATCATTTGTTGTTCATTTTTTACTATCCACACTTTTTGGAAGAATGTTTAATTTACTGGATGAATGGGCATTTCTGTCCACCATTGGACAATACTAACTGTAAATATAAAACAAAACTTTTTTGTATCCTGTAACTGCAGAAATATCATAGGGTGTGGGAACTCATTTCTCACTCCACTAAGGCAAGGAAATAGACTTAACACCACTTGTAAAGCTATGATGGCATGGATGGATAGAAAAATAAACAGAGGACAGTGAGAATAATATCTCAATAGGAGTGTCTTTCTCAAGACATGGACCAACGTAGAATAAATTGGACACAACTGAACTGATTTTACTGTAAATTACAAGACCATTGTTGTTACTCACCAGTGCTTAACTGCAGTGTTTGGTTGGTTAATCCAAATGTGCTAGAAAGTTAAAATTAAGGACCAAAATAAAATGTCCTCCTGATTTCCTGTCTCTTTGTAAAGTGCTGCAATAAATCTCAGACCTCCTGCACCTTCAGACATTTGGTTTAAGATTAGCAGCAGTAATACTATATACTACAGGGGACAAAAACTGTCAAGTAGTGGCGAGAAAATATTTTAAATACTGTTAAATACTATGTATTTCATAGTTTCCCCTTCTTACCTTCAACAGATGCCGAATCTGGCAGTTCTGGAGGTGCTACTCCAACCCACATGTCTTCCTCAGGCTCCAGATGTTTCTGAAGGAAGTGTTGAGTGCCTTCATTTGGGATAAATGCAAGGTGTCCTCCACCGTCTTCACACCAAGCTTCAGCACTTAAAAAAGAGCGCTTTTGGTCCACTAACTCATAGCAGGAGCTTCCAAAAGCCTTCTGGTATTCTGGGCAGGAAGCACTAACCTCCGACTCATCTTCAGCACCTGCAGGAAGGATGAGAGTCACCAGGATCAGCAGCTGCAGAAGTGTCCAGCTCATTGTTTTAGTTTGCTGTTGAAAAACCAAAAGTTATTGTCACATCTCTCCTCTTTTCATCTTCTTTAAACTTTCACTGCAGGGGTAATAGTAAAAGCTTCACCTTCTCATCTAATGCGCTCACATGCACACAATGCTTTTAAATGGCTGTGATGTGCACCTTTAACACAGATCTCTCAGCTGAACGTTGTTTACCTAAGAGCCAGGCTTTCTCAAAGGCCATTGAATGCATTGATTTTGTACACAGACAGAGCTGCAACAAAGGGAAAAAAAACAGGTGGCGAGGTGCTTGGGGTGACCAAAACTTTACATCATGAGAAATGATCTACATTTTTTTCCTTTTGTTGTGCAAATCATACTGTTATATATTTCGTCACACTGCAATAGGTATGCTTTTTATGAATTTGATTTAACAATAGATACAAAGTAGATTTCTCAACTCGCTCTCTCTTTTCCAGCCACTACTTGACAGTTTTGGTCCACTTTCAGCATTTTCCTCTTAAGACTCAGCTGGTAGCTTTTTTCATCCAACTTACTCATCACAAAATGGAGAGTGAGTCAATGACAGAGACTAGCTGGCACCGCCATGGATTCTGCACCCAAAATGAACTACTTTACCCAGAGGGAACTGTGTGATTCACATGTTCACCTCTCGACAAATCAAGTTAATCTGCCTGTCAGAGCTTATCCAAAGTGCTGTGATGCTAGTTTAATGATCCAAACCTGATGATTGTGCTAGTTCTCTAATCATCACTATGTTAGGCTGGTTCCAAAAGGGCACAAACAGTCTGTGTGCATCAGACAGTGGTACAACAGTGTGTCAACTACTAGCAGAAAATGCAGAATGGGAACATTACTCCTAGCAGGGAAGACCATGTCGTAGCACTGGCACCTGTAGCAGACACCTACAACGTTAACAACTGTAAAGATGGATGGCCCAACTGTGGCTCAAGGGATCAAATTATGTAATTTTCCTCCCAGAGTAACTGGCTCATTTTCAAAGTCATGAAACCTGGATGCAAAATTTGTTCTAACGTTCCATCACTTGCTGTTCAGAAAGAGGAAGGACTGAGGCTGTTAACTGAGTGAAGAGAGTTTTTAATTACTGCCTTTGGTACATTAAAATAAGCTTATTAACACTCAGAACATCACACACAGAAAATCAAGGAACACTGATTTTAAGTCACACTTAAAAGCAGCAGAAATTGAAAACATGGCATCATGTAATGGACTTAACTAACAAATTCAGACGAAAATAGTGAGTGCTGATGAATCCACCACAATGAGTGGCAAGTCCATGTTGGTTGTCTGTTTAAGGGCAGCTATTGATGACCACTTTTTGGATGAATGTTTTGTGGCCTTTGCATGTGATGGGACATCAGTAACGCTGGGCAGAAAGGCAGGGGTTGCTATACAATTTCTTTACAGATTCCCAGACTTGTTTGTATGGATCTGCCTTGATGTACATTTGTCTAGTGCTGCCAAAGATGTAACCAGGGATTCAACAGACTTCACAGGACTTCAACTCACCTGTGTGCCTTTTATTTTTAATCTTGGATTTTCGTATGATGCCGAAACTGAAATCTTTCAAGGATTCTCCAAAAGAGAGGCACAACACTGCCTGAATCAGGGAAGCTGATGGCTTTGATGTTGTCAGCACCGGGCCACTACCCTCAAACTGTTCTACAAGCATGATATAATCATCATATTTAATCATTATACACTTATGCCCAAGGCATTTTGTGTCTATGGGCATCATCGTCTGCCAGACATTTGTGCCATGTAAGGTAAGACCTGTTTAGAGCCAAGTTGCTATAGCAGCTGAACATTGTTTTGTGTTATTGAAAGTTACCAAACATACCAAGTGTACTGGTAGGAAGTCACAACAATGATGTATAGTTATTCATTGTCAGTCTACATTCTCCTTGATTCAACTAAAAGCAGAGCAAGGACTTTTATCAGGTTTTTCATGAGTTTCTGTACTCATCCAGGCTTCCACCCAACCTCTACCTTAGTAAGCTAACTAGCAACCCTAAAGTGAGATTGTTACTCAAGTAACATGTTAAATGCGATATATTTTCAGCTTTAATTCTCATCAGGGGATAACTTCATCAATAATTCGCTCACAAGCTTCTGAATCTGCTCCACTAAAAGGGCAGAACCATGGGGTTGAGGTTTTGATGATCATGTTGCTTTGACATTATTGATTCTGTTTTTCTTGGACACCCTAAAACTGATTAACAGCCAATATAAGCACATATGTTTAGGTTTTTTCAGAACAATATTTCAACATTTTGGGTCATAGCCAACTCTAATTTACAGTCAGATGTTCAGAAAAATATGAAGCTACAACCAGCAGCATAGCATACCATAAAACCTGCAAACATGGGTAGGCACACTAGTCTAGGCTCTGTCCAAAGGTGACAAAATTTGCCTGCCAGTACATCTAAAAGTCAGTGATATCATGTCTTATTTGGTTAATATATAAAAAGAGGAAGGTGTGAAATGCTTTATGAGGGTGTATATGCTATGCACTTCTACATTTCCTTACTGGGACTCAGTAAAGATAGGACGTTTCTTTAGACTAGTTCCTGACACAGCACATCAAGAATACTTGATAGGTATTTCTTTAACAATAACGTAAGCCACCTAGTGTTAAGAAATTGCACCATGAATTTATTATTTACAGTTATTTTTGTCATTTTAGGGAATCTACAGATCAACTCGATGTAAGTTGTAACACGTTAAAAAATAAAGAATGTGATTTCATCTCCCCCACCTGGCATTATCTTGAGAAGGTTGAATAAATACAAAATATAGTCATAACTATATTGTCCCAGTGATTCTTGGTAGGTTTTGTTCAGTCATGTAAGTAATATTGCCCTATGTCTTTGACCCTGAAATTTTCTTGAGCTAGAGTTCCTTAGAGCTATTCTCAAAGCAACCAAGAGACATTTTTACACTTTTACATTTGAGCAAAAACCAGAACACAAAGATGTTGCATTTAAAAGCCAGAATCGTGAGAGTGGGGTTTATCCTTGCTCTGCTGCCACTGAAACTGCACTTGAACAAGCGAAATATTTTGTTGGAACGGGCCTCCAGCTCACAGCGGAGAGCCACAGTACCACAACATTTGTTGTGCTGTTCAACTGCACTGGCTTATTCTGACAGGCATTCCTTTTAAATTTCTGTGGTCCGGTATTTACTCATCTGATAAATACGGTCTCTTATTATTATTGATATCACACCACTGCACCGACTATTGAACCACTAATGACATAAACACGTTTTGAACTAGGTACTGCACTAGTTGAATTGTGATAATAATAATAATAATAATAATAATAATAATAATAATAATAATAAAGAAGTTCTTTGCAGCTCAAAATATTTTATCAAGAGAAGTTTCTCACAATTACTGTAAACTAAAAAAAAAAAAAAAAATCCAATAATTGCTATAATGACAGTGGTTATTTGAATGAATTATATATCCAAACAGTATTTAAAGAGTACTGTTGATTGAAATACTAGGATGCTGTATAAAAATATAAACACGTATTTTATTAATATACCACAACCAAAAACAGCGCATCACATTTCAGATTGGTCCTTGTGTAAAGTAAGTCACACACACACACACACACACATACACACTGAGGTGGGACCAGAGTTGTAACGTGCATGAAACAACCTCACTCGTTCGTCTCATAGGTTCCTTCTCTGCAGTGACTCCGTCGTTATCGTAAAGAGAAGGCAAATTAACAGCTGATTTCCTTATCGCTGCCGCGACAAACGACTACAAGCGTTGCGACGTGAAAGTTAATGGGCACGTTGGCGCATTTGATCCCACCCACCGAGGTGTGGGTCCGCTCCAGGCGAACCACACGTCAACGGGTAAATGCACCTGTCACGCGGATGTGCAGGGCCTATATGGGTCACCTCCTACCGTGCAGTTATGCAAGCAAACAGGTTGAATCGGGTGGATAAAATCTGAATGTTTCTATCTCACTTATCATTAGAGCACGCTACACAGGTAGACGGTTTACAGTTGGGTTTTACTGTGTCTATTCATCGGTATTGGAGGGACTAGCCAATGCTTTAAAGGTAAGTGTGTAACTATTTTGTTGAGACCTAATTGATACATGAAAAATGATGGCTGTCACAACAGCAACAACAAAAAAGAAAAGCGCTATGCAAATTGAATGAAATTCATCATTTACATTTCAGTTACAGTTTGAGTGGTGAACAGGGATGGTTGTAACATACATCAGCTGTGACACCTTCCCCAATCAGAAACAAGTTATGATTCACCCGATACACTCTTTACACACTCAATTTGGTTTCTTCAGTAATTAAGAAAGTAATATCCTGTGGCAGATGAGACCAATTTTGCAAGGTAAAAATAATTTTGGGGGAAGAAAGTATATATATTTTCTTAACTTTATGTTTGTAATGGTGCTGGCTGCTTTGTAGTTAAATTCCTAAATGTTAATTAGGCATATTTGTGGTTTGGGTAGTTGTAAGGCAGGAGAGGAGGGAGGAGGAGGAGGGCGGTAGAAGGTAAGCAAGTTCATGGCTGCAAGAGTCTGGATTGTTGTAGCAACATTACACATACATTGACATAAATACATGCCCACACACAGAAATGTTGAATTGTTAGGCTGGTGAACCATTGCACATTTTGTATGGCTTTATTATCATAGTCATAGTCTTAGTCATCATATACCTGGCTCACACACACACACACACACACACACACACACACACACACACACACACACACACACATTGACTATGGAATTAATTCACTCCTCATTTTCTTAGACTAACTCATGTATTTCCTGTTTGTGTTGCAGAGATAACACAGTGACATTTAATAGGAGACATGTAACTAGTTTGTATTGACATGGTGTAAATACAGCTTGTACACAGAAATGTCAAAAATGTTACAGCCATCCCCAGTCCACCCATGTCATCAGCTTACATGGGGGGGTTTTCAACAAAAAAGCTGCATTAACAAGATAAATCCTCATTGATGACTCTAAATTTGTCTTGCCGCTCTAACTCAAGGAAATAGTGCGTTTAAAGTATTTAGTACTTCTTTTTGTTTAAAATTGGACACACCATTTCACCCAACATCTAGCTGCGCCTGAATCATCAAAAACATGAAGCACATCCTGCGGAGGACCATGTGTGTGCTGCTGAGCATTGGTTTCCTCTGGTGTCTGAGTTTGTCATATTTCTCCCTGGTCTGTATCAAATTAATTCATTTACCTAATGCACTCTTAAACTCATCATACAGTGAGTTAAAGTGTGTAGAGATCCTGAGCTACTTCTGGTGGTGGTGGTGCAATGGACGAATAACCCTCTCTCCTTTATGCGTTGATATGTACATACACATTACATTCAAAAATCATTTTTGTCACCAGCAGTTTGTGGGTTTAATACTGTCTTGTCCATTTGAACTGGTTACAGAGCAATGCTGACCAGATGGACACGGGTGTGAGCGGTTACCACAGACTGAGCGGGCATGGTAAAGTGTGGGAAGGCAAAAGCAAGACTGAGGGTGAGAAAGAGCAAATTGTTTTGGTGAGGCAGAAAGAGTCACTGGAGATATATATACTGTGTCTCAAACCAGATACTGACACTCAACAGGCGACAGAAACATGTTTCCAACCCTTGTAGTCTCTAGTCTATAGGTACTGAGAGAGGAATGAAACTAAATTGGGTTCTACCAAAAATATATTGGTCAAGTTAGATTGATTATGCCACTGGCAATGTTCATATTGTCTGTTTGAAGATACGTTGGTGGCCTCTTCCCTGCTGCTATGTAGCCACGATGGCAGCGGTTGAGGGTGAGAAGTGTTGTGAGTTTGAGTACACCATCTTGGCATTTTGCCATACTTGCCAGTGAGATTGGATTTATGGACTCAACAATTTGATCAATGATTTGAGACACAGCAATAGATACTATACTAGACCTTCACATCACATAGCCATTGAACAGTGAAACTAATGTGCTGCACAGGTTCTTCATCCTGCCCAGTTCCTCTTCCTTTACTTTTTTATAATTATTCAGTAGAGAATAAGAGCTTATTGTAGGAATGCAGGGAAACAAGTTGCACTGGCAACATCTGATTAGTTATAGAAAAGCCCCAAAATACCTTCTTCTTTTGATGGAATAGCAAATGTGCAATAGAGGGTAATAGTAGGTAAAAAATTATGCTGTCAATTTTCTGTTATTTTCCGTGATTCTGTTTTGAATAAATGCATTGTCTTTTAATTTTCTCCACCAAGTAACAGTCCTATGTTTTGTTTTAAAGGGATATCTTCCATGTCCTTTTTACATCTCTTCACTCCTCTCTCTTAGACATAATGAAGAGCATTGTTAAGTTTGTGAGTGAGTTCCTGAACATAGTGGATTCCCCTGATGATTGTGAGTGAACTCTCAAGAAAAACACTTAAATAAGATATAACAATGAATAAAAATAAGTCACAGTTAAATATCATATAATTCTTTTTCACGTTTAAGTATAATAAGAATTTCCCCAGGTAATATTTACTACGTGGTCAATAGTCTGTGAATTATTACTTTACCATGATTGCTTCAACTTTTCAAATGCAAGCCTCTTGAAAATACAGACTGTTCGAAGCAGAGGAATAATTTGTCAACACTCCAAACTCTCTATGTCCCAGTCTACCCGCCATCTCTTTTCAAGGACTACAAAGAAGAATTACAAATGCTCCAGATTAAGATGGAGGCAGAAAAAGAAAAAGAAAAAACGAAGGATGATCTGATCAAGGAACTGCGTTCTGATAAAGTCCATCTGCAACAACAAGTGTCTCGCTTAGAGGAAATCCTCAAGCTGCAGGCGGAGAAGCGAGAGGAGACAGTCCAACAAGCCAAATCTGGTAAAAGTGCTCTTGACGAGGATAGAGATAAAGATAACTCACACTATATTCACATGGTGCCTGCTTTTAACAATGAAAAAACTGGAACTTGAGCAAATAGAGAGTAAAGCAAATACATTTTTATCAGTAAATATGAGTGATGAATTCAGAGGGACCAAGAGGCATGTGTTGATATGAAAAAAATGTAGAGGAAGAATATTGGTGAAAAATGCTGACTATAACTCATGACAGTGCTCAAGGAATAAGGCCATAGATACATGAACAGGCCTACAGGGCACCAGAGTTCATGTGCCACCAGAGCATCCGTATAAAGTTACTGATCACATTCCGTGTTATAATGTCAATTAAGTAGCTACAAGTGGACAAAAAGAAGTCAAAGGGACAATTACAAACAAACCACAATTGCACATGACTGCAATAAGAAAAAAGTACTGTACAGACAAAGACAGACAAGCAAAAAAAACACAAAATAAAGGGCACACATACTTAGTGACCTTTCTGTTCTGTCTGTGGACCATCACCACCCCAAGCTATTTATTCCATACTAATGAAGTATTAGTATAATGTGATTTTTAAAAAAGGCTGAGTAGTTTCTCAAATGGCTGGGCTGGGCGAATGTTACCAAGAGTGCTAAAGGATGCAATTTGGGGGACTATTTTTAGCTGTGTATTAATTTACATTTCACATTACCATAGGTTTAAAGCAGAAAGACAGTGAAACAATACAAAAAAAAAAGCAAAAACAGTTGATTTGTCTGTGTTGGTATTTTCATAGGATCAGAAAAATAGAGGAATTCATAGTTTCGATTTTGTTTTTCGTAAACAGCAAAAACAATTACAACTTACAATTTTGAAATCTGCCACAATATGCATCCACAACAGCAGCAAGCAGTGGAAGTTACTTATAGTTTGGCTGGCATCAATGTTTTTGAAGGGGTCGAGGCAGGTCATGAAATGTTCAAGGTGCTGAAAATGATAGCTGAATGACAGCAGAGAGAACGCACAATTTTAAAGTTTGGCAGCTTACAAGTGACGTCTCTGATAGTTGTGAGTGGCTGAAAACGAGAATGAGATGATGATGAGATGCCAGCTCATACACAAGGTCAAAGTTGTATGCATAGAGAGACAGGTTTCACTGTCAAAGTAGATTCTTAGTTTGCATGTACAGATGGCCTAAGATATTCTTCTTTTTCTGTGCAGGAATGGGCCTTAGGAAACAAAAACAACTTAGCCACAGACTCACTTGAAAAACTCAGAGCACAATATACATACAGCTCTGGAGACCACTCCAAATTTTTCTTAAATCAGCATCTCTACATGTGTGGCAACCTTTCCATTCGAGTCTCTGTTGAATTCCAACACAAGCACATCTCATTCTACTTAATGAGGTACTGATCAGGTGATCACCTGAACCAAATCTTATTTAATGAGGAAAAGTATAAAAACCACTGCTGTGCTCATCACTGTCCTCCTGCAATAGGATCAGCTGGATGGCAAAAACAGTGGTAGTTGTACCTCAAAAGTAATTGGAATCAAAAAATAACTATTGACGATGCCAAAAGAAAAGTTTCGAGTGAGGAAAAGAGAGTTCACTTCTGGCTTTACTGGCAGAGGGATACAGTGAGCGTCAGGTTGCTTCCATCCATAAAATTTCAAAGATGGCGGTTCATAAGAACAAGGTCAAGCAGCAGACACTGGGGACAACAAAGCTACAGACTGGCAGAGGGCGAAAACGACTCTCCACTGACTGGGATGACTGCCAACTCATTTGAATGTCACTCAACAACTGTAGGATGACATCGAGTGACCTATAAAAACAATGGCAAATGGCAGCTGGGGTGAAGTGCATGATGAGAACGGTTCAAAACAGGGTCTTAAGGGCAGGGTTGAAGTCGTGCAAAGCTAGAAAAAAGCCCAAGACAATGCTCTATGCCACACAGCCAGGTCAATCAAGGTGTGGATGAAGGACCACTAGATCAATACTCCGTCATGGCCAGCCCAATCTCCAGACCTGAACCCCATTGAAAACCTCTGGAATGTGATCAAAAAAAAGATGGATGGTCACAAACCATCAAACAAAGCTGAGCTGCTTGAATTTTTGCAGCAGGAATGGCATAAAGTCACCCAACTGCAATGTGAATGACTGGTGAAGAGCATGCCAAGACGCATGAAAGCTGAGATTGAACATCAGGGTTATTCCACCAAATATTAATTTCTGAACTCTTCCTAAGTTAAAACATTACTATTGTTTTGTTTAAAAATGATTATGAACTTGTTTTCTTTGCATTATTCAAGGTCTGAAAACACTACTACTTTTTTGTTATTTTGTCCAGTTTCTGCATTTTCTGCAAATAAACGCTCTATACACTACAATATCTACAATATTTTTACTTGGAATTTGGGAGAAATGTTGTCAGTAATTTATAGAATAAAACAAAAATGTTTATTTTTCTCAAACACATACCTATAAATAGTAAAACCAGAGAAACAGATTATTTTGCAGTGGTCTCTTAATTTTTTCCAGAGCTGTATATAAATAGATATATACTATAAGTTGGCAGAATCCTTGTCAATTATCTAGTGAGAACTAAAAAAAAATACTTTTTTAAGCAGCTGGTGAAAAACAATCTGTGTTTCTCAACATGCCTTGAATGTTAAGTAAGACTTCTAAGGAACTAACGTGGCTTTATTGCATTTACTTCAAGGTCATTATCAATCATTTCAGTCATACTATATGCAGAAGGAAATGTAAAAATCTCATAAGGAAATGACTAACTGAAGAAACTCCATATTCGTATGTTCATGTTTCATACAGGCAAAGGTTCAGAAAGTGATCTTTATCCATTCATGCAAAACTTTGTCTGCTGCTTAGATGCGGAAATCAAAGAAGATGAAAATTGCCCACTGCCACCCTTGGAAGGATACCCACAATGCAAGCAGAAATTGAAGGTAATTGTTTTGCTTCACCATTATAATGACTACTGTATCACTGAGTTTTCTTAGTACTTATTGTGAATGTAATGTAAGGCAATGGGGTAAAATATGGCACATGTTTATTTTAAACACACTGCTTGTTCACTGCCATGTTTCTTTTTTTCCTTTTCAAGTATTGTGTTGGTCATCAACGTCTACTTGTTTTTTTGTTTGTTTTGCTTTGTTCTGGCCCTTTGTGGTTTGCTGTTGCCCCAGTGGTTGAAGGAGATGTGGATGACTGATCTTTGTTATAGCACTCATGGGGTGAATGGGTCATTGTGCTCCATTCTCATCTACCTCAGCGAGGTACCCACTGCCCCAAGAACACCTCATTGCATAACAATTAGCTAATACTGGAACTGCACAAAAGGTTTGAGTCAATGTACCTGTCCTCTCTTATTTCTGTGTTGTGTTAAGATAGAGTCCTGGTGCCCTGTGCTTCCAGGAAGAGCAGTCTCCTCATCTCAAGCAAAAAACTCTAAGGTACATACAAGGCTAAAGAATCCAAGACGGCATGTTATTTGCCAGTATGTGTGAAATGTATTTTCTTCTATGACTCTAGCGCTGCAGTACTGATGTTTATTTCCTGCTAAGATCTTCATGTGGTGCTGAAAAGACAAGAGGTTGCTGTGTTGTGGGATTTTAGGGATTTTAAAGTCAGTAATCCTCATTATCTTGATTTTTAGGTAGGTTCTGACCGAGCAGTGGTACGAGAAAGTTTCAAAGGTCTGTACCCATTTCTGGAAAACAGACTCCAGTTCCGCTGGATTCACCAAAGAATTCAAAGTATGGAAGAGATTTGGGTTGAGGCCAGGCGCTCTCTGGCTGCCAAATACAACCTCACAGAACGGAGAACTAAAAGGGTAACGAGCCACCTCCCTATTGCTTTTATGGAACGAATAACTCTATTGCTACGCCTATCAAGTTTACCATTCCTTCACTGCGCAAACATCAGGCCTTCAGTTTACCACAGACGCAGACAAAAGCACTGCAACTGTTGATTTATCAGTTAGAATTATATAATGTTGCTAGCACATTAATCAGCTAGTAAGTGTGTGCTAATGGTAAAACTTAATTTGAAAACTCTATCATCAGCTTACTATTGAATTTATTTAAAATTTATTTTATTATTTTATTATTATTTATTATTATTACTTTATATGAACATATGGCCACAAACGTGCGATAATGCTAAATGCTTGAGGCTAAAGCTGCCCCACATGTCTCAGGCTTAAACACATCCACAGAAGACAATAATAACAGAGCATCTTTATTTATTATGCTTACAAGAGGGAATTTGTGATTGATAGCTGATGAATTTGCCAAACATAACACCATCTGTATAGTGAACTTTCCCTTAAGCCAAGAAATAGAGTTACAAGACTGCTAATGTTAGCCTAAACTCTGACAAACAAAACTACTACCACCTATATTATTATGTAGCAACATTATAAATACACAACAATATAATTATAATTACATGCCCCTGGCCTTTGTAAATAATGCAAGGCACAGTGATAGGGCCACTCAGCCAGGCATCATTTATATACACTAGAGCAGATAAAAATGCAGTTTGGACCATTTGTTACAGCTTTGCTCCTGTGAATTTGGTTCACAATTGGAAATATAAAAAAGACACTACCATCAAAGCTATTATGACTCTTTTTCTCCCCCAACAGATCCTGGTACATCCTGGTGCGATGACAGATGAATCAGGTTTTAGAATAGCAGAGGCTGCCTTCAGTGGTGGGCCTCTTGGGGAACTAGTCCAGTGGAGTGATCTCATCGCCACACTTCACATGCTTGGTCACCATCTCTACCTTTCTGCCTCCATACCTGATCTCAAGCAGTGAGTACCTATGCGTACAAAAAGAGCCTTTTGTTGCAGACTGCCCTCTATCTGGTCATTGTTTGAAGTAGACGACACTTAAAACTGGTGATTTAGGCTGAAAAATAGCATCATATAAACATCACAGATCACAGACCCATGCTCTTTTTACAGATAAACAATTTCAACATCATACATCATACTAATTGATGTGTTCGCCTAAATAGCACATTCATTTTCTGTATGTTCTATGTATCTATTCCCGTGTTTGTCTCTCTCTCTCCAGTTTTCTAGGACTTCATCCAGGTGGTTGTCCACCTTCTCATTCAAAAGTGGAAGTAGATCTGATCTATACAGATATTATTGGCCTTAAACAGTTTCAGACAGTACTCCAGACTTCCTGGATCAAATACAAGTAAGTATGAGGATCCATTATTATTACTATTCATGTAGTTATTAATAGTTTTTGATGACACAAAAAAACAATGACTACATTACACAATGAAACTGTTGTTATAGCAATTCAACCAGGCCTCATTTGATTAAAATGACACCACTTTGTGACAGCCTTTTAGTCATTTGCATAATCATGGTGTTTTAATTTGGGTATCAATTAAATTTGAAATAACAAGAGAATGTCCAGAAATGTAATTTTCAGCCTGAATCCACTGTAACCTTGCACTTGCATCTGATTGGACAAAGTGGTGAGAAAATAGAGGCAGTGAACAAACAATATTGACCCCTTTTGGTCATTCTATGAATTACTTTAGAAAATAATCCAAGGCCAAGAGAAAAATTATCACGTCCCACTGCTGCAGAAAAGTAAACATGAGTTCAGGAGAGGAATATAAAGTTAAAAAGAAAATTGCCCACACATGATCAGTTGAAGAGAATGGAGAGGAGAGAGAAATCCAAGAACCACAGACCCGGTATTGGGGAGTAATTAGATACATATGATGGGACTATGTAATTAAATTGCAAAATATATGTAATAGTAATTTATTACAGTTATGGAGAAAACAAATTATAATTGAATTACTGTTACTATGATAAGATAGATGATATCTAACAATCATGAACTTCATTCAGTGTTGTCTTTTCATTAAATATGAACATTACAGCTACATTATGAATAATTCTATAATTATATATATATATAATTCCACACCTGCTCTACATGAAAAGTGCCTTGGGGTAACTTTTTTATGATTTGCCATTATATAAATAAAATTTGATTTTACAGTTTTACAGTTACACTTTTGATAGGTAATTAGTGATCTTCCTGCACAGATCATAGAAAGTATAGCAGTTCAGGTAAAGTAAATGAATCAGTGAAAATAATGAAACCTGCTGGGTGAAATCACTGGATGTTATCTGAATAAGTCGATTGGCGATAGTTTGAAACAGGTGTCACACTTGACAAAAAGGGAGAGGAGATTTGAGATTAGAAAAGAAGGAAAAGGTTTATGTTTAAGAAAAAGAAATAGAGGAACGACAGAGGTGATGATGAAAAAACATTTTAAAAAGCTGGACAGCTGTAAATTGCTTGATTTGATTCCAGAATCTAGCATTTTAAAATTACAACACGTCTGCTGTACATGACATGATGACAAATAGAAATTGTATTATAGTTACTCATATTTTGTAACTTCAGTGTCACTCAACCCTCAATTAAATAAATAAAATATATCACTAAAATTGAATCTTAATTTTGGGTGGGGAATAGCATGCAGTATATCTTTGATGTGTGAATTTATGTTTGTGAGTGTGATGTCTTTTCTACATGCACAACAGGGGGGAACTGATGCAGATATTGGCCTGAACAGATTTTTTTCACATACCGTTAGGATCGTACGTACATTGCATCTTATATTATGGCCAAAGATGTGGCATATACAGCAATGAAGGCCATATACACTACTTTTGTGTACTTCTTTGTCAATTTAAGTAATTCATTAAAGCAAGTGAATAGGTAAAAGCTGGGTCCAACTCCTGAACCAGAACCATGACTGTGAGCTGGACCTTATCACCCAAAATCAGCACCAAACCTCACTAATGCGTTTGTGGCTGAGTGGGAGCAAATCCCGACAGTCAGGTTGTCAAATCTTGTGGAAAGCCTTCAAGTTCCCCGTGCTTGGTTTGTGTGTCCAGGGCGCACATACTTCCGGCCATCTAGTGTGTCAGGTTATTCTATTCTATTTCATCCCTTGATTTCGAACTGTGGTCAGTGTCATTTTTTTATGTGTGTGTATGTGTTTGTATCTGTCAATCAGATGTATCTTTCGTGTGTTGGATACTTTTGGCACTGAGCCAGACTTCAATCATGCAGTTTGGGTTGAAAAGCACAATCTTAAAGGTCCATTTGGTGGCCTCAACCTCATCCCAGCACAGTTCTACACCATGTTCCGTATGTCTTGGTCTCTTGGTCTCTTGCAACAGCAATTTTTTGGCTCACATACTTAATGTTACTTGACCTGCAATGTTTGATTATTATTATTTGATGATGAAGATGTGTCAATCTTAGACATCTGTTCTCTTATTGTGATCAGCACACACACCAGACAATACTTTCCTGGGCTTTGTGGTGCAGCACCATCTGAACTCTGAAGAGCGTGAGCAGATCAGGTCAACCAAGAGAAAAGACCAGGCTCTTGTGTATGGCAAGCGTGGCAAGTTTTGGGAGGTAACAATAGGCAGATATTGTAGTAGCCTGAAAAATCATTTTGCTACACTTGAAATATTTATTCCTTCAGACACCAATATTGATTCAAGAAAATGCTGAGGAAGTAAAGAGGCTGTAGTTAGTAGAGACTATTGAGAAAAACATGAACATGTTCACTGCAGAAAATTGTTAAGTATAAAAGAGTTGTGTAGATTGTGGATGTTTTTTTTTAATAGCTGTTTATCACTAGGTGTTTCATTCATACTTCTTAAACTTGACAAGGTAGAGGTGTTATTCAATTCCTGTACCTTGATTTTCCAGTAAGTGACCCTTTGCTTCCTCTGCTGTTAACCTGCAGGGTAAAGAGTCTTATGTGGATACTATTCACAAGTACTTGGAGGTCCATGGGACGGTAGACGACAGTTCTCAGATTCCGAGCTATGTAAAAAACCACGGTATTATCAAAGGCACTGAGGTGCAGAAACTGCTGAGAGAGAGCAAGGTACGTGTGATTCTCATGCTCCACACCTTTCTTAAAATGACCCTTTTGTTCTTTTGACTTTGGCTTCACTTGCATAAAATTGTAAAGGCCAATTCTGTATGTGTAAAAATATTAGCACACACACCTGGCCCTGAACTTTTCATTCAGACTGGGAACGTGTGCCTTTGTGTTCTGGCTGATAGTAGACGAGAAGCAGCTGTAACATTCCTCTGAAGCCTAATTGTGTCCTCTCAAGGACAACCTCCACACCAAAGATGAGAGAGTGACTATTGATGAGGTTGCTCTCTCCCACAATCCCACATCATAGACTAGATTATATTAAAACCCATTGTATTAAACCATGTATTCCGGTGATGTATTGAGATGTATTGATTTTTATAGAATTATGGAAAAATTAAGGTGTCAAGTTCATTAAACAATGTCATGTACATGTTTTTACCTTTTAAATAGAACCAGAGAGTCTCCCGCAACTTGATCAGGTCACTGCTTTGGATGAAATAGTTCTTCCACGTCCATATTATACAACAATTAGAAAATTATTGATTGTGTAGTGCATGATGATGATGCTGGAAATCCTGGAATCTTGCTTGTGTTTATATAAATTCAGAACCAACCAAAAAATTATTGTTTGGGTTACAGTTAATACAAGGTTTGTATTGATAAAAACTATTTCGTCTGTCCTCACTGTGTATGCACTAAAAGCAGTGACTTCATGAGCAGAGCAGAGTGTTAAGTCATTGGTTATTGTATTGGTGTTGGCTGGCACCCTGTGGTGACAGTAAAGAAGTGCATTTTTATTTTAGTTTGTCATATACTTGCATATCAAATACATGTTGTTTTGTCTGTGGTCTGTTGCAGGTTTTCGTTGGGTTGTCTTTCCCATATGAAGGCCCAGCCCCTCTTGAGGCCTTAGCCAATGGCTGTGCTTTCCTGAACCCCAGGTTATACCCTCCACAGAGCAGTTTGAACTCACAATTCTTCAAAGGAAAGCCCAATATCAGAGAGGTCATATTCAAAACTGACAATTCACAGATCTGTGAAATAATTTACCAAGTTTTATCTTTGTCAAACCAAACTGTGCATAAGTCATATTTAACCTCGATCACATGAATTAACAACAATGAATCAAGTGATGACTCAATGGTTTCTATCCAGTTTGTTAACTGGTGATCTGTGTTGTAGGTGACATCACAGCATCCCTATGCTGAAGCCATAGGGGAACCCTACGTATGGACGGTAGATATGCTCAACAAAACAGCTGTGGAGAAAGCTCTCACTGCTATACTCAATCAAAGTGTAAGTACCTTTAATATAATGTCAGATCAACCTGTGAGGAAGCTCACCTGCACTCTATCTTACAGTATTTCAGTATCACACTCTACATTTTAAAGTTGCCGCTTTTAGTTTACTTGTGTGCGTGTTACGTGTTTCAATAACTGTACTTTTTCTTTCAGATTGAGCCCTACCTGCCCTATGAGTTTAGCTGTGAAGGAATGCTCCAGAGGGTCAACATCCTCATTGAAAAACAGGTCGGAGGAATCTGGAGCCTAATCTGTAATAATTTCATTTCTACTTTTCTCATCTCATCTTGTTCTCATTTTTGCTCTAGGACCTCTGCTCCAATACAAGGAGCTGGCCTCCACTGAGTGTGCTCCAGGTTGTGCAGGCAGAGCCAGGCACTTCTTGTAAAGAGGCATGCCAGAGGAGGGGGCTTATATGTGAACCTGCCTTCTTCCCACATCTTAACAACACTGCAAATCTTTCAGAGTAGGTACACATGTTACTGTGCACACATGTGAATCCAGTGATATAGTTCCTGATTAGCTTTCATGATTAACTGTGTTTATGGTTTGGAAATTGTAAATGACTTCCATATCTTCTATATCTGCCTGTATATCACCATATGAATTTTTTGATTGCTGATAATTTGTTCTTGATGTTTTTCCAGCTACAGTGTAGACTGTCAGACATCAGAGGTTTCTGACAGTTACCTGGTGCTCCCAGCCTTCAACAGCATTAGTAAACACTGTGTGCTCCAGTCTGATCCTCTGCTCTTCAGCTGTGTGAGATCGAATCAGTCCTTGATTCGTATCTGCCCCTGTAGAGACTACATTAAGGACCAGATAGCGTTATGCAAGGCATGTATCTAACTGCTGCACAGTCAGCGAAGACAGTCTATCAATCAGATTTTATTTTTAGATCACTTTTCATCCAAATGATGCAATCTAAAGTACTCGCAGAATAAAAGCAATAAAAAAGATCCCCACCCCTTCATTCACACACACAGAAAAATCCATCAATCCATCTATCCATCCATCCATTATCTATATCACTTATCGGTTAGGGTCACGGGGGAACTTGAGCCAATCCCAGCTGACATTGGGTGAGGGCAGGGTTCACCCTGGACTGGTAGACAGTCCATCTCAGAGTCAACATATACATACACCTGCAGGCAATTTAGAGTCAGGAGTCCTGCCCTTGTCCTGCCTTTATGTGTTTCACCTGTGTTTAATTACTGTTCGTTACCGTCTGTTTGAAGACAGGTCTGACTCTGACTACATTATCGTTCATAGACTTTGGGATGCCCAGATAGGGCAACACTGTTTTATAGGAAAGAGCCAGTTCATTTGATGCAGTGATGTAATTAAAAAAAGAGATGGTCAATTTTCACCTTTACTTAAACAACGACAACATTATTTCCCTTCATGGTGCAGCCACTTGACTATTGACTATTGTCCTTCTTTATTCTGACTTCCTACAAGAGATGTAATATATCCAACAAAGAACAATTTCCTAATGATTGCATATTTCAAACCACATCTCTGTTTCAATTTGTCTTTAATTTAAAAGTATATTTTACTCATCTAGGATGTTATCGTTTGTGTCACAACTACAATAAACTCTGGTGCTGCTGGGGACTGCTCTGAATAATATGAAAACTTTCTAACTGGGCTGAAAAGCTGACTTTAAATGTCCAGAGTGTTCTGTGTTCAACTTCACTTGCTATCAGCAAAGCCTTCAGCCTCTCATTCCTTCTTCTTTGGCGTTTCATTTTCCGGGTAATGGGAGTGAGCATAAGTCTGTCGAGCCCTGATTCAGACATAAGAATCCAGCTGCTGCCAGTCTGATAATGATGAGATCTGTCCGGGGTGTTTCACAGTCTGAACCTGAGAAGGGAATGAATTCCTATTTTCCGGTCACTCCTTGAGCTGTATTTAATGAACAGTCTTGCAGAGCAGCATGAGCACAGGCCTGAGGCGATGATGCAAAAGTATGAAAGTGGAGAGCAGGTGAGAGAACATCTTAGAGAAATGCTTTGTATTACTAGTCTCCAAAATGATGCTCGGTACCTGTGAAGTCTGATGAGACAGTGTAGCAAAGTCATCCACACAGTGTTGTGTATGTTCTTCCTGGGTTTATGGCAGGAATGTTGGGTATAAGACTAAACTAAAAACGGCTCTGCGGGGACAGTGAGGTTATTTACGCAACTGTTAATTTGAAAGGACATTATATAACAGCCTTCACATAACCGTGTCTTAACTGCAGAATTCACATTACAATGAAAACAATAAAGACGTCTCTAACCTGCACAGCTCAAAGCCTGGGGAGGAGGTGTTAGCCAACTTTAGTCTCCATCTGTGGATGTAAATTTTTACTAAACTATTTTTTGAGTTGCATGCTAACTGGAAAGGAAAAGGAAAATTGATTTTGGAATTTGATTTTTTTTGATAATTTTATTGGTTTTAGACATAGTTGACGTTCCCTGGAAAGACCAAGACCCTGCCCTGCATTCTGGCTCTGTCCTTGTTAGCCGTGACTCACACACTGTGGGTCCTGGTGCTAGTTTTTGCTTCTGTTTCTGTCAGTAATGTGTTGATGCCTGTAAGGATCAGTGATCAGCAAACACACTCACACAGAAACAACTGCTTACTAAGTATTGAGCTGATTGTTGTTATTTTTTTTTTAAATTTATTTATTTTACCAGGATTGTTGTATTGATTTTTGTTTTGTGTCTTTTAATCAGAATCTTGGATTAATCCTGATGAATTCAGTCTTTTTCACCACAATGATTGTTTCTCCACCAGCCGTCATTAATGACTGACTGAAGGAGAGCTTTCCAGTAATACCACTAAATGAGTTCATTTGTTCCCTAGTCTCACCTGGCTTCTCCTCTTCTGAGAATCTTAGCTTAGCTTTTAAAAGGATAAGCAGCCCATTTTATTTCCTTTAATCTATCTCATTCTTTGTGATTTTAAGGTTTTTTGCCCCCTGATCCTCCTGAAACTTTTTTTTTTCGATGGTTAATTAAAAAACAAATTTTAAAAAATCACAATCACAATGTCTGCTTGTGTACAATCGAAAAAACCAAGGAACAGCTATTTTTCAAATCTGATTTCCTGACAGTGTCACAATCCCAGAATCCTTCTTAAAACCTGCGATCTGTCCCCTTTCTAACTAAGCAGACGACTCCACCCCAGAGATTTAAGGGATTTCTAACTTACTGTCATAGTAGCCTAAATATAGTAGACATCCAGTAGCACTTGAACTCTGAATTTAGGGCTTGATATTGCCCCCTGCCCACCATCAACACAAGGCCATTTCAGTGAAATGTCTCTGTTATCATTGCACTTTTTAAATCTTTAACATATCCTTTACACTCTATTCCCTCTTGTTCTTTAAATGCTTTATGATGCTATTTTAGATGGTACTGGTATTTCCCTACACTACTGTTTACCACCCTTTTACAGAAGCCTTCTCCTGAGCCCTCTGTTTTAAGTAATTTAGGCTCATCACCAAGCTGCTGTGTTTATTCAAGATTTTAGAAAAAAATGTAATTCCACTCTCCACACAGCACTGAGACTGGCTTAGAAAAGGCCACCAAGAACCTAATGCTTGCAGCTGACACAGGTCTGTACTTTTATTTCTCCTTGATCTCACCTTAGCCTTTGATGCACTACACCATAATCAGGGCATGAGTGATGTGGCTGTGAATTACCTAATCTCTTAACGTTTTGGAGATGCCTCTATTTGATTTTGTGGAGAACCCCAAGGGTCTATGTTGGATCCGTATTTACCACATGTATATATATATATATATATTACCCCTGGGGCGAATCTTGTGTTTCCATAACATTATTTCCCATTGCTACAAAGACAACAACACCCAAATATATGTCCCATAAGTCCTGGTAACACTGATACATCCTGTATGACATCCTGTATCCTTCTGAGGTCCTTCTTTGCTGAAATTAAAAATTGGATGCCCAAAAATTTCCTCTAGCTAATTGATAGATGTGATTATAATTACCCCCTGTGCCCCACCACTAGCAGCATTAATAATTATTTCACTACTTTGGACACTTATCCATCGATGTTTGTAAAGGGGCCTGCAAGGATCCCACAACACAGGTTTTATTTTTATATTTGAAATGGTACAGTCCAAGCTTTTATCTCTCCCAGTAAAGTCTTTTGCAATGCATACAAAAAAAACCCCAAGGACTGGATTTGATACAAGCTGCTTGCAACACAAAGTAAAAGAAACAATTACACATCAATCCACGCTGGTCTCACTGGGTTCCTTGAAGTTTTAGAAGTTTCTCTCTCTCACTAGCTGACTGATGTTTATTGCTGAAGCCCATTGTACGGGCATGAGGAGGAGTTAAACACGATCACAAGTGGTTCAAGGAATTGATGGCACTCTAATGTCTGAGAGTGCCAAACAAAATCTGCAATAAGTTATCATGACCACGTTGTGGTTTCACTGAAATATATGTGGAGTAACTTCCTGGAGTAACTGTCTCATTACCATGAAGCAAACAGTGCAGACTCCTTGATACTGGTACATACTGTATGCCAAGACGGAGAGAGGTTAGCTGTGCAGCTGTTTTTGAACTAAGCTATGTTAACCTTCTGTCGGAAGTAGCTTCATGTTTAAATATGAAAGTTGCATTGAGCTTCTCATCCTAATGAAAAAGAATAAGCATATTACCCCAAATGTTTATTCTCCTTTTCCTTATAGACACGGCAGATAAAGTGACACTGTGGCTTGATGTTTGTTGTGACTGTCAACTAGTAATTCCTTCAGGCCACAGTTATCTATGTCCAGTTTGGAGGGAGACATTTCAGAATTGTTTAAAAACAGACCATGTGTCGACTGTGTTGATGAATAAGCAGGATAAAACTTTATTAATCAATAAAATGTTGCTCTTTGACAAAGAGATATCATTGTTCTGTTACATAAATAAATGGGGTTTACATCATCTGTAATACCACTGATATTACTGTACAAACAGACAATTAATAGTCATTTCAGTTACACATTTCTATTTCTATGTGTGTGTGTGTGTGTGTGTGTGTGTGTGTGTGTGTGTGTGTGTGTATGTGTGTGCAATGCATTCTTAACCACTGAAAGGGTTTTTACAAGCCCATGCAAAGCCTTCAGCAAGTGGTTAGTATTGCAATCATAATTTAGTAAATTTAAGTAAATTGAATGGTTTGATGCCTTTTATGGGGCAACAATATTAATCAGTCCATTCATCAATCCAACTAAAAGATACAGCAAATGTCAAAAGACCAGACATGTGGTCTCAGCGATTTGGCACAGATCATCGAGCTGCAGAACATGTTTCTG
Organism: Rachycentron canadum; assembly: GCA_038496675.1. Taxonomy (NCBI): domain Eukaryota; kingdom Metazoa; phylum Chordata; class Actinopteri; order Carangiformes; family Rachycentridae; genus Rachycentron; species Rachycentron canadum. Next base: position 18,565,775 of record CM076658.1, read on the forward strand.
AGCTATTTCAATAAAACAATTACGTGAGTTCATTTTTCTGTCAAATGATGATTCGAGGTGTGAGGATTTGTGTTTGTGCAGAGAGTAAATACATGTTCAGGAATCAGATCTTGAACAGTTTTTTTTTTAGCGAGATGGACTTTGAGGATCACAACATTTGATAAGGCGGGGGGGGGGGGGGGGGGGGTCACATTTCAGATTAGTGAACTGATGAAATGCAAATGCAACTATGGTGATTATGGGATTACAGTTGGATTTCTGATCACCAAGGGGGCCGGGGCCACAATCGAAATAATCATCTGAAGTTTCTGTTGTATGAATCCTCACAAGAGAATTGGAACAAAAATAAAACAAAGTGCAAAGAAGAGAGGTAGAAAAGATTTGTTTTCAGGATCAAAATAGTCTCCAGTTTATCCGAACACATGTATCTTCCATATGAGTGATAGAGTTAGTAAAGCATACTGTTACTGAGACTGAGTTATAATGAATTTGTTCTGTGCCTTGTGTGGTGGTGTCAGCATGTAAACACTGTGCTTTGCTTGTAAAGGTAATTGTAAAGATTGTCTTCTATGCACCAGAGAGAGGGGAAAACATTACAAATCAGTGTGCTGTTGGTGAGTTGAAGTGGTGTGAGCTTCACACCCTCAGTTTCTAGCTAAACCTTATTCTTCACACAATTGAACTAAAGATAATACCAATAACTTTGTACCTTGTCCAATATGTCAAATCACAATTGATAATTACAGTGTAGAGTGGATGTAGGCCCCTTCAGTCACTGTCCAAGGCTTTATAACAGTCTTAAGCCTGGGATAAATTTAGATTCTCTCCCCTGGATCTAGTGCATTGAATACTAATTAATTCTCTTGTCATGTGGCTTCCAACCACAAGGGGGCTCACAAGCATTATGGAGTCACATTACCAAAGAAACCAGGCCTTAAACAGTTTATCTGTTTACACATAAGACTATGCATTATTTATATCAGTTTATTTATAATTTAATTAATACCACTGAATTGATATGAAATCAATCTCTGAATTGAATTAAAATTCATGAGTCTAATTGTACATAATTCAGTTAGAGAAAAGCATTCTCCAGGAGAACGATCCACGCATCAATTCTTTTTTTTTTTTTTTTTCACACATTGGAATAAGTGATGTGGGGGGAAATTGAAAAACACAGCTGAGCCTTGGACGATGCTGTCCGATCACGCCTACACCCAATCTGAGATTTACAGTGCAAAAATTGACGGTAAGACTTGTTTCATTTCACCAATAATCTACAGTAATATGTAAAGCAACATTTACAGTATATGCACACTAGATTAAACATTTTTAGCTATATGCAACACAGATCATCCTGTACTTTAACTATGTCTACTCCAAAAAGCCTGGTATGCTGGTCCTGAAGCACTATGACTATTTGTAACTGCTGTTACTGATGCACCCAAACAGCATAATAAACATATTTACAGACTGTGTGGTTTCTATTTACATTCTGTTCATTGCACATGATAATGAATGAATGAATAACAATGGGAACATGCAGAGCAAATTGTTAATAAGAAGGTAAACAGCCACAGGAAGAAAACAAATAATATGCAGAGTAAATGATATATATTTCCACTGACTACTTCATCTTTGTCATTGTGCTTAGATTCATCTTAGGTTTCATCTTTCCCATATGAACATTGCAAACACAGTCAAAATGGAGAGGAAAATAAAAATAACATAGTGAAAATATATTAATAAGAGTAATAAATACCCCAACTGGATTAAATACAGTGTTCCATAGAGAAAATGATAAATAACAGGATTACAGCAAACTTTCCTGCTGGGCTATGCAGTGTTTATACATTTATTAATTATCTGAGCCTGAAAGGGTGTTACAGCGAAAACATAAACAAGAGCCTTAACCGTATAAAAACACTATTGAATGGTAAAACCTAATATTATCAATGTAAGTTTCAAGTACAAACAAAAAAGTTCCAACATGGCGTTCAGTGAATAATTGATAAAGGTACATGTGTGTTTGTAAACAAATCAAAGAAGTGCTGTGTGAACAATATATGACAAGGAAACATGCAGGATCTGAGGTCAGATACAGAAGTTATGACAAAAACAGATTAAATACCCTGAAATCATTTATTGGTTAGTTTCTAAACACTTGACACCTGAAACTGTCAGCAACAAACACCAAAGCAGGAAGGTATGTTTGCTAATTTGTGCTTGTACACATCACATACAGTGCAACAGACTACACAATGTAATATGAATACAGGAGGTTTTATAACATAAGCTTTGTGCACAGGTTTATAGCCATTGTCTGGCCAACGTTTGTCTTTTGTATCTCCCGTCCATGTTATTTCTGCTTAATTTTATTTGTAGAGGCTTTAAATCAAGGCTGACCTCTTCACATTCGCTGATGCTTTTCACCTTTAAGAGAAAGCAATGTTTGCTGACTCAGCACTGCTTATATGCTCCATGTCTGAGTCTCTTTCTCTCTGCTTTCCACTTCATCTCTTCTTCCTTTCAGGAGCAAATTAGGATGTATAGTTGAAGGGAGGAGGCTGGTGAGGTGTTGACTGTATCCGCTTTGTGTTTTAGAGAAGAAATCAGCTGTAATTATCAGTATAGGAATAAAATGTTAGAAGAAAAAAAAAGAATAAATAAATGTGGAGTCAAGTTCTCTTATACATTTTCTGCATGATTTTGATTTTTAAGGTACATTTAATGTATGTTATGCTGAACTGACAAGGACAAATCAAGTGTGACAGCTGAGATGTGTGAATGCCATCTTAGCAGCAGCTACTGTGTGTCCAGGTTGAACAAATGGAAAACTCTTGCTGGTTAAACTTGTGGTTTCATGGACAAAAAGTGGAGATGAGTGGAAAAGAAGAATTGAACTGTCCTTCCAGGAGGAGGTCTTCAATCATGTCCCTTTCTCACAGACATTTTGTGTGTGTGAGTGCATTGATGATATTGTTTGCATGTATGAATGTGCTATGTATAATATATTCAGCATATGTGTATAAATGTATGTGTTTGAGAGCAGGAGTGTGTAACGTCCGTCTGTATGTGCAGGTGAAGTGTGCATAAAAGTGCGAATGAAAGACAGAGAGAAGAGGGAGGACGGGAGGAGGCACCCAGGTGTGTGGGTGTGTGTGTGTGTGAGTGTGTGTGTGTGTGTGTGTGTAAGAGTGAAACTGCTGCACTGGTCAACACACACACGTCTCACTCAAAGCGTTCGTAGTTCCTTGTCTGCCTCACACGGGGAACCATGTCCTTCAGGAGTCTGTGGAGACAGACAGAAGGGCTCATTGTAAAGTCAGAGCGTTCATGTGTCTATTCTGCTGCTGTCAGGCTCACATAATTATCTGACTATAATAGAAATATGGATAGATAATAACAGAAATGATGAAATATTTAAATCAACAGATCAAATAGACATAGACAGAGAACTGCTGTTTTTTTTTATCTCTTACTTGACCCCATATGCCAATATGATGAGTCCAATGAGAACTCCGATGGTGCCATCCAGAAACCAGACGTCAGCGTGGTGCTTGAAGACTTCAGCGCTGATCAGAATGGAAAATCCCATGATGCCTCCAACAAGAGAGTTAAACGCTGCAATGCACAAATTGTGGAAAACATTATATCTTTTATGATTGGTACAAAGAAATGAACATGGACACTAATGCTTTCACCTTGAGATAAATTCAGTTGATGATATTTTAAGAAATATGCGTCACTTTCTTGGTGAGAATGAACTCCTGGCCAGGGGAGGTGGCTTTTGTGGAATTCAACTGTCACGGTGAGGTCTCCAGCTTTAGAGGTGCTTAGTGGGAAGATTTTGGCCCTTTGGACAGAGCCAGTCTAATTGTTTCCTCCTTCTTGTAGTCTTTATGCTAAGTAAGAAACCAACAAGCTTGCCTAGTGGCACTGATACTCTCAAAGAAAGAAAAAATTGTAAAGGTCTTTAAACAGACCTTTGGTGTGCAGACAGCAGATGAGAAACATTTGCTTTGGATTGATTTGAGACTAAAATATAAATGAATGTAGACTATATAACTGGTGACTGCACTTGAGTTACTCTGTATATACTCGGTATACTCTGATGTTCTTTCATAATTACATTTCTCCTGGCATGAAAGCTTGCACAGTGGCTTATTGTCTCGCCTGCGGTAAGAGTATAGTCTTGTGGGAAATAAATCCAGGACCTAAGAACAGCAACCTCAGGTTTACTGGATTGATGCTGTGTGTGCTCTGAGACCTGGGGATAGCACTGTGTGTTTGTGAACGTGTGCCTGTGCTTTTGTTCAACTATGCATGTGTCTATGAACAGCTAGTGGGTCATAACCAATTACTTTTTTCAACCCTCCATCTGAAACACACAGACACAAACTCTCGCCCTAACCTTAGCATCTTTGCCTATTCATTTTTGAATTTCTGTGCTTCTACTCCACAACATTTCAGACTGAAATATTTTTACCCTTTGCAACTTTGCATATTTCTAATATTCATATTTATAATGAGCATACGAATGTGCTGTGTTTTAGTACAATAAATTAAACTGCTCAACAGTACATAAAACAACAGAATATGCTCCCAGCTAAAACACTGTATTTCTTCTGAAAAGTAAATGTGTAATTAATACGAATCCCATAATAATATAAGTCTCTCAGGGATTTTCCTTTTTCCACACATACTTATACTTTTGATGCTAAAAGTACGTTTTCAGATCACATTTATGCACTAGCTTTACTAAAACGAATCTTCTCTAGCTGTTTGTAAAAGAGTGTCAGTATTACTGCGACACATTTTAAAAATATCAGCTCTGGAAATATTCAGTAGTTAGTGTTTGATGCAGACATTTTACTTTGAATTAAAGTTTATTTTTGTTAATGATGGTCGCCATCTAGTTATCTTTCTCCTATATATAGTAGCATCAACCTACTCTCGAGCTTTTCTTTTAAAGGAAGCTTGGCGGCAACATTTTTCAGAACCAGCACAGCTGTACTGATTAAGTCAATTTAGCAATTCAACTTGACCAACTTGTCATTTAAAACTGAGCCTGTGAGGGAAGAGTTATATTCTCCTCTGTATTGATAAAAGAAAAGAAACTCAGTTTAAAGAAATGACTAAGTCATGCAAACCCTAGAAAAACATTGCGTGAGTTCAATTTGTGTCGTGTGTGTGTGTGAGTGTGAGTCGTACCATCAGTGATAAGTGCCCGACTCGTCAGCACTCTTCCCAACATGAACTTGGCCACAGCCAGCACAGCACATGTGAATCCACTCACTATGGACACGCTGAAGAGGAAGTCATCCTGAGGAAAGAAAGACAAGGGAGAGAGGAGAGGAGGCAAAACATCCATTAATTGATGATAACAGAGGTGAAGGAAAACACAAAGACAAAAACAAATAAAGAAATAAACACTGTCAGTGACACAGAATGACCCACAAAGCCTTTGTCAGCTCCACCAATAATGAAATATACTGACTTGACTTGATGTGTCAACCTAAGGTCATATAGATGATGCGTCTATGTGCAGTGAGAGTCTGGTGTTTTCAACTTAAGTCTCAAACAGACTCAGCAAAAACCAGCATTTGACTCCCTATCAGATTTAATTGGCCCAACAGGGGAAGAGAGACAGAGACAGGGAGAAGAGAAACAGAAAGAGGGAAGCTGGAACATAATGGCTGTAACCGGCTACAACAACGTACCAACCAGTGTAAAGCAGCGGTGGCTAGTGTGGGCCTCTGCTTACACAAATAGGCATAATTTTGTCACTCCCAGGCTGGTATCAAGATGTGACTCCAAATATACAGGGACAAACGTCCTTTGTGGTCTTTTACAGTGGAGGATTTTTTTAGGCTGTGTGGGTATGTGAAGAATAGGTTTTATCTTGATTAACTGATTCATTGTTTAGGATATTTAATATCAGAAAATCCTGAAAATTTCCTCATAACGCAAGGTGGTATCTTAAACTGTGTTCTGATCAAGTTAAACAATGATTAAACACAATCTGTTTCAACTAATAACATCACAAATTATTGTTATTATTGTTTTTTAAATTTTTGTTCATATTGAATACATCATTCTCTCTCATCCTGGCGACCTGTAGCCTGCCCTCACCCAAAATGATCTGGGATTGGCTTCAATTACCCTCCAAAACCCTGAAAGGATAGGCAAAGAAATTAATTAAAGGAATTTAGACACTAAAATAAAAGAGCAAATATAGGTAAATGTGGTGCACCATTCTGCACACCGCGTACAAAGCATGAGTTCTTCATTAGGGGTCAGGTTCCCTTTTTACTCCCATTTACCTGAATTACATGGAGATAAATGGAGGAGAGCTTGTGTTGTGTTGTTTATGTTTTACACTTGGGACACAGGAGAAGTGATACAATATTGCCTTTAATTTAATGTTATTTCACCCTCTCCTCTCTAGCGTTTGCTCTGGTGTATTTTTGTGACAGTGGAGGTATCCCTTTCAGTTCTGTACAGATGATTCCTTTTTTGATTGTTATTTATTGAGAACATGTGTTACGGTATACATGTGATGTGTTGTCCTCTCTCTCTCCAGCAGGCAGAGAGCCAATCTCAGTTCTCAGTGTTTAATCAGGCCCTAGATGCAGACAGCCTGCCATGAGAACAGCAACCTGGGACGTGACATGAATCAGGATCCCTGATTTCCTGGCCCCGCTGACCACTCTTTGGGAGTTTAGAGCCGAATACTAGCTACACCTTACAATATTCACACTGTATAGTGATTTTATTCAGGTTAAACTCACTTGTGAACAGTGAAATCACTCAGAGACAAAAACCAGAGAACCAAGTTCAGTCAATGACGCCATCAACTGAGAAATGTCGTGTTCAGACTGCAGATCTGCACATTCTGTTTTCGTAATTTCTGTCTGGCTCTTTCTGTCACACAAGCTGTCCTGTAAACACACACAATCCGAGCATGTAAGCAGATCACTGCTGGTATGATAAATCACCTCTGACTGCTGCCTGATGAGGAGCTCCACGATCAAGTGTTGTTTTTTTTCCTTTTTTTTCCCCAAAAAAAGCCCAGGGGTGGATAGAGAGAGAGAGAAAGGTTGTGAATGACAAAAATGAAAGTCTGAGAATGACAAAGCAGTAAAGATAGACACGATAATGGAGGGAGACAGGCTAGGTGAGCTGGTTGGGAGAGGTTAGAGAGAGAGCATGGGCATAATGATGAAAGAGGGCTCAAGGAAACAATGAAGCAGATAGGATAGGGAGGGAGGTAGCATGGAGAGAGAGAGAGAGAGAGTGAGTGGAAAAAATAATGAATGAGGTAGCAAGGGAGAGAGATAGAGAGAGTCTGGATAAATGAGACAGAGAACAAGATGAAGTGTGTCTACAAATCCAGCCAAGGCATTCAGCCACTGACAGTATCTTACATAAAAAGACAGAGCCAGATGGCTGAGATCGCTCTTAAACACACCAATAATCAGTTACATGTAGTAGGTTCTACACTAAAATTGATCCATCATGGGATCGTCTTCTCTCACAACCTTGGACAGAGAGTGTAAAGATTTGGATTAGGTTACTACACATAAAAACACAAATACCTATGTTATTCAAATTAAAAAAGAAGCAGAGCAAGGTAAGAGAGAGAGATCGCTGGCAGGAAACAAGTCTAGATTTGAAGGAGACGGTACTAAGAAGGGAGCAAAATGCTGAAGGAAAGAAAGAGAAAGAAAGCAAGAGAATGTCAGAGACAGGCAGCGGTAATAGGCTCTTGCTGGTGTCAGGAGGCTCCTCTGAGACCTAACACCCACGTCTTCTATTAACATAATGGTGCTGAAGCATCAAACACGGTCTGCGGCATCACTGCTGCCCTCAACTCACTGCTGGCTTCTGTCTCTCGGCTTTATCTCTTTGGACTTGTGGTCAAAGGGGCTTCAATGACAATGAAAACATGCACTTGAAAAGAAGAAGATGCCGACACACTCTGTTTGTCTATTACAGATAATTGCACAAACTCACATTAGATCTCGGCATATTTATCCATCCCTTAAATCTTATTATCTCAGCATGAATGCCAATCCTGTGTGTTCTCTTCACTTCTCCTAAGTCGACTCTTAAGCTGCTGTTTCTCACTTTCTCACATTTAATTGACAAAATTCACAACAGTCCTCCTCTTGTGTGTGTCTGTGTGTATGTGTGAGTTTGCCAATTTGTGATAAAAATTCAATGACATATAGCAACAAGAGGAAAAAGTAGAGAGACCATGTACACACAGCAGACTGCAACATTTACACAATGAACACAAGACAGAAATGTACATCATTAAGCAGCTTAAAATGACTTTTTGTTGATATTTTATAGCATCTATTAAAATAGTCTTTTTTAGAAACACTATCAAATTGATTTGGGATAATTAACATCTAGGGTTAGAACACTCTTAGTACTTTACAATGAGTCTGCTCTATTGCTCTATCAGTACACTAAGGTTATACTGTACACGGAGGACAGTAGCATGTTAAGTCTCACCACTCTGAAGCATCTGAGAAGTCTTTTGGTAGAATTAGCAACAAGGATAAGGCTGTTTACCAGCACTGTGAAAATGAGCCGCCCTACTCAACAAAGACATCGAGCAAAACGAGACACTGTGACCAACAATGAGACGGCGACCGTAGAACCTTGTCTCAGCAGAAACCTGTCGGAAGGCCATTGCCACTAACAAAGCAAACAATTCATGTTTTTTCAAGAGATAAAGAGCTTTGATATAAAATGAAATGTCATATGCGGTTTTATGTCACCACAACAGGGGAAGTGAAAGGGAGTTTGTTGAATTCCTCTCAACAAATTATACGTTAGTGTGAACTTGACTTCTTTAAAAAAGTGTTGCTATTTATTAAAATAAAAATAATATTTAAAGTAATAATATTATACATGTATAATTTCATAATATTGCTATATATATATATATAT
>CM076658.1:18588904-18604943 GCA_038496675.1 Rachycentron canadum
ATATATATATATATATATATCTGAACCTCACTTCACTGCACTAACAGTGTTTGACTAATAAAATCAGCTGATCGTTGTTTATGCAGCTGTACCACTGTCAATCAGATTTAATCAAACCACCCTCAACTTAGATTAACTTTGGTTATTCAATCGCAAGTATGTGATTTAAAGTCACTCAGTCCTCTGCAGCAAAATGCATCTGGTCATTTGGAAATCCATCTAACACCATAATAGAGAAATAATCTGGACTTTTGCAGTTCTGATAAGAACTAATCACATTTGGTTTATCTGAGATGAGCTTTCTGTAATGTATCTCACATCCAGCAAATTATCTCACTTGTTGGTATGAGCATGCAACACTGGCATCTCATTGAAAGATTTGGAAACACAGCATAAAACTCTCATCCCATGCCCTCGACTTGGTGTGTGTCCCTCAAAGGTGCACCCTGTGTTTAGAAAAACAGGGACAACACAGGTTGTTCCTTTACTGAGAGCATAAATCATTTTGACTGAGAAGTTTTAAGATTGTAGAAAGTGCAGTCTGCCTCAGGATCAGGAGGAAACAAGACAGGACCAGGACTAACAAATACATGCGGATCAGCTGGTTTATCGGCCCCATTGGCTCCTGGACAGATGATGTGCATTAACCCATCCAGACAAACATCTTATACATGAAATCTGATTGTGTGAGTATGTTTGTGTGCATAGTGTCATTTATAAAAGTTGCATGAACAATTGTTTGGCCCTTAGAGACAAACTGCTTGGCTGCCCGTGCTCTAGGGATCTGCCCTGGACAGCTATAATCTCAGTGCTTTGCTCAGGGGAACCCTTGTCCAGGATTTCACAGTTGTTAGAGGAGTCAAGCCAGTACTGTCTTGGAAATGACGGCGTAATCTGTGGCAAAAAAGGTAAGATGAAAGGTCTTTCTCTCTTTTCTTTCTTTCTTCAAACCCATAGGCACTGAGTGTTATCTTCACACTGATTTCATGCTGTGTACATCCAGTGATGTGGTAGGCTGTGACCTGTGATAATTGGCTCTTGGATGTAAAAGCCTCTATGTGTGACCGTCTACATTCCAAGAAACCCTCTGATAAAAGAGTTCAGAGCTGAAACCTGCCGACTGAGAGGCACTGACCCATAAAAACTCATGGGTTTAGCCTAGTTTTGGTTTTCATTAGGTGTACTGTGCTGGCAAATCTCAAGAGCACATATGATTCCAGATATTGCCTAAATAAGAGAGTCGATTGCAGGCAGATTATCATTTGGTTGTGTGAAGTACTTATCTGTAGTTAGTGTATTACCTGCAGTAGAGTCAGAGCAGTGTGCAGCAGGATCACCAGCACAGACACCAAGTGATATATTGCTGTGGACAGGAAAAACATGTTCTAGCCACTTACGACTAGAATCTGTTTGCTAGATTTTGAATATTCCCACCATTTTATCTTGTTATCAAACAGCCCTTTCATTTGGAACTACATTTTTCAACTGCAGAACAATCATATCCCTACACATGAGAGCATCTATGTTCAGTTCTGTCCAGCTCAAACAGCAGTAACACAGTGCATGCCATAGTTGCGCCTGTGCGCAGGAATATTGCCAACACTCCCGGCTGCTTCTCTACACTGGGAGCGTACTGCCTTCTACATGGCTCACCACTATCTTGTGACTACATTGTGTCTTTGATGAAGGGAAGCCATTTCATTGTTGTGCAACTTCAAGGGCATGTGCAACATTTTCTCATAACGTATAATGTATAGTGCATCATCATATCACGCAGACACCATATGACTTGGAAATTGGTTGTGGTGATTAGTGGCAGCTCATAAATTAACTGCTGTATATTAAAAATGTAATGATACATAGGATCACTGCTACTTATTGAAGCTGTATGTAGGACAAATGATTTACTATATAAGAGCAAAAAGGAAGAATAAATTAGGAGAAAATATGAAATCAATTCTTTGGAAGAAATCTGTTCACGTGATTGTGACTGTTCTCACTGTATAATAATCATTTATCTGACCCCCTGTTTTCGAAAGCAAAGCAGTGAGTCAGCCAGAATGCTAATCAACACTTACTGGAGAAGTGGTTTGTACACACGCACAGATAGGCGCACACGCACACGCCCACACACACACACACACACATACACACATACACACATACACACACACACACACACACACACACACGCCCACACACACACACACACACACACACACACACACACACACACACACACACACACACACACACACACACACACATACAGTCTTTTCTTTTTGTGCTGTGTTTAAAATGTATTCGGCTCCAGAGAGACCAGATGTCCTCTCTCTCTCTGTCTGTGTCATCTGTCTAGAAACTCATTTGGGAAGCGGTTAAGACTCCTCAGCTTCATCACCACCTTGGGCGTATTTCTACTTTCATTTACCTCATGTCTGTCCTAATTTACACACGCACAGATTAAAAACAACTGTGGGATGGTTTTTGTATATGAGGTCTTTGAGCCAAACAGACTAAGGTGCTAAGTTGTAAAAAGGAGGTTTTCTTGTCTCGGCAGTTATTCATTTTTCTTAACAAATCAATGTCTCCCACGAGGAGAGCAGACACCATTCTGTGTAACATGCTATGGGTGGTAAGTTAATCAGGGAGGCAAGTATGCATGACCAGTGATAACAAGACATGTGAGAATGGAAAGGAGGAGGTGGAAATGGCGCTGGGGAAGGAGGAAAAGGGAGAGTAGAGCAGGAGGATAAGGAGAAAAGGAGGGGAAAAAGCTAGAATCAGGAGAAGCAGAGGCTGAGGAGGACAGAGGTGGGTGTGATGATGAAGGAGGAGATGAGGAGGCTTAAGTGTAAAAGGTGAGAATGTGCAAGAAGAAGCACAAGAAAGAGGAAACACTCAAGTATAGTATGCAGTACATGTGTTGTGTGTGTGTGTCCTGTCACTGTAACTAGTGTTTTGAAACAGCTGTTTCAGTTCTTTGTCATGCAAATCACTAATCAATAATCCTCACCATGATCAGACAATGACACCAGTTCATAGATATCAGACACGTGGCCATTTAGTCTTCCTTCTATTCTGTTCTGTTTTCATCTGTTCCCCATAGTCCAGTCAGGCAGCTCACTATAGCTGCAGCAATGGCTATGACTTGGCAGCAGTAAAACCCTAATTATCAGTGAGTTATGCAAGAACTAGGGCCATCGCCAACACTTAACACCCATACTCTCTCTCTCTGTCTCTCTGTCTCTCTATCTCACTCTCTCTCCCCCATGTTCTCCTGGCAGTGATTATGAGCAGGAGATAGATTGACAGATGAAGCAGTATCTGCTTGGGCATCAATTTCAGAGCAGACTTTGAGGGTGTTGGGGACCTGCACGCACATAATGTATCACAAAAGCATCTATACTATTCATATAAGAAGGAAAATATGAAAGTATGCATGATTACATATGTTTGAGCTAATAACATGAGCTAATAACATAAATTCATTTACAAATTACAAGAAGTTGTTTGATTTTTTTTTTGTGAATGAGCTTTAGCTATTTGTTATCTGACAGTCTCTTCCACATTACACGTCCACTTTTATACAAAAATATTGATAAAGGATTGTATTTTCTATTGACTTAAGAAATCTTCATTTACGTATTTGGAAAGTGGCAAAGAAGTTGATTCTGAATCATAAATCATTAAGATTTATGATTTATATCTGATTTTGCAGTAACAACTGCGTTATTAAACTTTTTTTTTTATTTGAAAAATGGGCCATGATCTGGTTTAATATAGTATAGTGACAATGTTTTTTATATCTAACCACAAACACAATTTTCACCCCAACCAACCTGGTGACGCCACAGCTGTTATTAACCTAATAAACATTCATTTCATCACTTCATTAATAACATTAAGCCAGTCAGTGATCGTGTTGTCACGGGGACAACATGACAAAATGCCCATCGAGGTTCAGGACCTCTTGTTGAAAAGGTACTGAAGGATGTTATTTAACTATCAAATACAGTTTCAAGTTACAATCAGGACGATAAGGCTGTCAGCATGTTGTTATCTGGTCCTTCCATAAAAATCAATGACCATAACTACTTTAAACAAATACTGAAATAACTCTGAGATGATACTGAGGATATACATACAGGATATACTGACAGGTGCAGACAGACAAGGCCTACACAGTCTGCCTCCTGCTCTACCATCCATCAAACCACCTCTCCCACTGACTGTATGAAAACAGTCCATATCAAATTAGTAGAATCATTTGCAGCCACACAGAAATGTAATTACGTCCTCCTCTGTGTTCCTCAAGGGCAAGAGCTCAATTCAGGGATGTGAAACTCAATTACACCACAACGAGCAAAGGAATAATCTGGGAGACAGGGAACGAGGAGGAAGGAGATGAAGAAAGAGGTAGACAGGGCAGCAGATGGACAGACAAACAGAGCGACTAGAGCGAGACAGAGAGGCAGTGTGGATGAGAGAGCAGCAGAAACAGAAAGGTGAGAGAGAGAAGTGAGAGTACTGAGCCACTTTTGCTGCCAATCAGCAACTCTCTGAGCTTTCAGTCTAATCGAGGTGACTCATCTGTGTTAGTGCTCTGAAAAAAATCTCCCAATAGACACATTTATTGGTGCTGAAGAAAACCACTTAGTGGTCCCAAGATGAGGGGCGGGATTCAAAATGTTTGAAGTACAGTTGTGTATTTCACAGGCGGCTCATTTTATTTCTGCGCTCTGTGGTGATAGGAGATCTGCTGTTTGCAGGATGTAATGATGCAAAGGGAATGGTAAACAGAGGCAGACAAGTAAAAAGCCACAGAGAGGCGGGAGAGAGCTGGACAGAGAGGAGGAAGAGGTTTAGACAGTGGAGGAGACAATGGGAGGAGGTGCGCAGACAATGAGGAGGAATTATGCATCATTAAAACTGGAATAAAGGAGATTTGGATGCAAGTACACCTGTCTGTGGTGAAATTGTGCAGCAGGGATCTGGTGGAAAACAACATCCCTGCTCCACTGTTTGAGGTGCTGTTCAATTCATAGGTGGAAAAACCTTGTTGCTGAGAAATATCTGTTCCAGACAAGCTTCAGTTTTCACTCTTACTGACAGTTTATCTGAAAATGAGTGAGGTGACCTAGTGCAACATTTTGACAGTCAAGTGACTCATAATGATTATGAAAACAAAATAATGTAAAACAGTTATTGGAATCTGCATCTGCAAATAATAAAAATAAACTAGTGTAAATGTACACAAGATGGACGTCAAGAGATGGTTTAAAGGGGCTATTCATACGTTTTCTCTGCCACCAAACTTGGTTTCTTTCTGTGTTTACAAGACAAGAAGTTATAATACTCCCTCTGAGAAGCACTACATCTTCAGGGCAGATTACAATCTACAGTCACACTTGTGATATATAACATGTTCATGTAGTGACAACACCATTATTAAACTTGAAAAAAAGAGCCATGGTCTGGTTTAATACACTGTCGGCAAGTGACATGACAGTGTATACAGTAGTTAGCATGATAACTTTTGGAGAAGAAAACTCAATTCCACCACTGGATTAAAACGAAAGAAGTCTGATGCCGCTATTTCAGCATTTCTTTCATACATATAGTAAACAGCTATTAATGCTAACGTTATCTATGCAGCAACAGTAGTTATAATAATGCATTTAAGATGTTTTCTGGTCAGATGTCTAACTACATGGTTTGTGTTAGGTAAAGATCATGAATAGGTTTAACACACACAAAAAGCAATATCACAGTGATTTGAATTATAAAATATATGTTGATTAACATTTAACTGAAAACGTGATCTTTCACTGGCCTTAACTTTAGTTGCATAACATTTCATTTTTTCTGCCTAACCCTGGTCACAGCACCTTCTATACTGACCACAGGCTGCACATAAATATTTTGCTTCAGTCCCTGAAAATGCTTGGATTTGAACGCAATCCATCTAAGATTACATTTCCCATCACACCATAACTGAGGAAAACAGTTGTGTAAAATATAAACACAATTTCTGATAGATTGAGTTGAATGAGTGGGGAGTAACTGTGTGTACAAACCCATTACAAAATGTGTGTGTGTGTGTGTGTGTGTGTGTGTGTGTGTGTGTGTGTGTGTGTGTTTGTGTGTGTTTGTGTGTGTATCTTAAATTGCTGGTTGCTCTCCACTGGGGCAGGGAGTTAAAACAAAAGCCTTCAGGGTGCTGCTTCCTCATTAATTAGCGGCTCTAAATGGGCATACACTCCCCCTGATGACCACACACACACACACAAACACACACACACACACACAAACACAACACAACATATAATAGCAACAAGCAATTGCACATAAAATGTCATAAAATAAGACCACAAAGCAAAAAGAACAAGCTATACTGCAAACACACACACGCTCACAACCTTTGCCTCCTCAGCAGACACATCCGACATGGCCGCGGCCGCTTGCTCAGCTGCAAAATATTGTGTTTAATAATTCAGGACCTACTGCTCAGCTCGGCTCAGCTCTGCACCGCACCTCGCCTCGCATGCTGGCTGAGTTCACCCTGCGGAAAACCCTACTGGGATTCTTCCTCTCTCCCGCCCTTCCCCTCCCCTTGTTCCCTCCTGCCTCCTTCTTTTTAAACCCCCCCCCATCTTTTTCTGTCCTGCTTTCCCCTCTTTGCTCCCCCACCCAATGGTGGCCCAATTGGTCCCCTCTGTCCCTGCTCTGTCTCTCTCTTGTCCTCTTTGCTGCAGTTGTCTTCATTCTCCCATTCATCTCCCTCCTTCATCCCACTTAAGTTTTACCGTTAATCATCCCTCCACATCCCTCCCTCCCTCCCTTCCATACCACTCCCTATCTATTTCTATCCCTTTCATTTTGCTCCTTAATTTGTCTCTTCTGTCTCCTCCCCCCATCTCACCTTTACATTTCTTCTTTCCTATATTAACCCCTACATTCCTGACCCTCCCTTCCTTCAGCACCTCCCTCCTGGGTTTCCATCCGCCCTCTCTCCTCACAGCAGCCCAGCAGTATTGATCTGTATTCAGGCTGAGCTGCAGTCGATGGATGGGCACAGAGAGAGAGGTGCCATCTGCAAGCGGTTCCCCCACTGGGGACCCAGCAGGGTTCGTGCTGAGATTAAGCCAGGACACACACATGCCTGACTGGACTAAAGCTTTGTGTGCACCCGCAGGTTTTTAAGAGCTTCATCCTGGAAACGTTTTAACAGTTTAGGAAACATCCATCGGAGGTCAAGGATTTTCCTAAAACAGCATTCACTTCAGGGATTCTCGTTCTGTGCTAATATCAAGAGAGAGTCGTCATTAGTTGACTAAGACATTAATGTGTTTGGTGAAGCAATAACACACAAGCACACACACATGGTTCATTATTATTCACAGCCCTGAACCTAATGCTCAACTATTAGGCATCAATTACAGTTCAGCTAAACCCAACAGAGTCATAAATGGGTTGCGTTGGTATCAACGACATGTCTACTGACTATTCATTGTCTCTTAATACCCTCACTGTGATGCAGCAAGTTAAAGAATATCTTGTGGCAGAGTTATGAGGAAATTCATTAGCGGCAGAAAAAATATCCTCTCAAGGTCACCAGCTACTGTTTGCGTCATTCAGCTGAGGGCATGGTTTTTGTTTTGACAGACGGTTTGTGTGAAAGAATGATTTGTTTTAAGGGAACTTGTAACTTCTGACTTTTGTTTGTTTCCATGGTAATTTTCAGTCTCTGAGTCAGTAACTGAATTGATGAAAGAAAAAGGAAAACTACACGATACAGCGAGTGGCTCCACATATCATGACCATACATGTACAGTATATTATCAGGTATAATTTTCAATATAATTTCTACGAATAATCTCAAAATATAAAGTTAGATCTTCACCCTGCCTGGGCCCTCCTTCCTAAAAGTGAAGTATAAATCTCCTCATTACAATATGACATAAACAACATCTAATTGAATCCCCGTGGGCATTACTCTGTGTGCTCATGCAGTGTAGTTATGGCTTCAGTTCATATTCTAGGTTAACAAGCTGCTGTATCTTTCTGTCTATGGGGGTCATTACAATAACAAAATAATTATGTTAAACTGAAAACTGAACGATGCTAAAATTGAGACCGAGCTGACACATCTCAAACATTCAAAGAGCTCATTACAAATGACATCAGAGAGAAAGAAACAGACTGTTCAAAAAGTAACTGGTGTTTCTCATTTGATGTATTTCTTTCTTTCATCACTGCTCTTTTTCAAGGCTTAATACCATCTGTAAATGGCGACATTAACTCAAAAAATGCAATGACTTTAAAAATGTTTTCTGTACCCAATCCAAATCGTTGTTACTGTTCTGGCTACGAGTCCTCAAAGATACAATCCCACAATAAAATGCACTTGTTAGAGCCCAGACATTTGCCAACACAGAGCAAGTTTCCAACTGGCAAAATTGCACCTTTCTTATTGTTTGCATTTTTGTTGCCAATCCTGAATATTCGTCGCCAATGCAGGACCACCCGAGCACAGAATAATAGTTGACATCAAACCAAAATATTAGAGATGCAGATTCCTGATCAGATCTCCATTTAAAACCATTTAAATCCAGCTGGTGATTGTACAAAGAGTTCATCCACATCTGTCCACAACAAGTTGTTTGCCTTAGAGTTTGTTCATTTGTGTCACTGTTTTAACCCACAAAGCAGAAAATTTGGGAGAAGTCCTATACCCAACCCAAGCAGACTGGAACCAACTCAACCCTCGTCAACACCTTGTCTCCACTGGAGGCACGGTGTAAGAACCACACTGTGGCTTTCAGCTCACTGGAAGTTCACTTTTTTTCAAATGAAAAGTGCTGCCTGCTGCTGAGCGCCTTTCAGCACCAAGGATTCGAGGAGAGAGATCCTGTTTATTTCACACAGCAGTATGCTTGCTGATAGCAAGAGAGAGGCCATTTTACTGATCCACCCTCCTGTGTGGAATAAGTGCATCTTTGTATTCCTGAGTGCTATGGTTCATATATTAATTAACTGCTTTATTTACTCTTGTACAAAGGCCAGAAAGAAAACCAAGTAATTTGTTTGTACCTCAAAGATTTTCCGCATTTTCCTTGATGATGATACAGAAAAATTGATTTTCATGGCAAAAATAGTTGCTCCACAGCATCCGCCCCGTGGCTCTGCCCACACCCCAGTCACACAACCATTGTACCAGTGCACTGAATAAACTTGATGTGATTTATAGTGGGGAGCGTAATGTGTGAATGATGTGAAAGTCATAACCTAGCTCGGTTGGACAGTGTGAAGCACATCTGTCCCGTCAACATCTTTAGGCATCATTATTTCTCCTTTTTTGTTAATTCCTTCACAAAAAGCATACAAACGCATCAAAACTTTTTTTCCAACGTTCAAAGTTATATAACTGTAGTTTGTGCTTTATTTCAAATACCTGTACTCATCTGCCCTAATCCTTCCCCATTTAATTATGACGAACAAACTTGAGTTTGGTGTTGAGAGTACTTCCTCTGGGTCTGTCAGTGCTCCTGCTGCCATGAGCATAACATAATCTCCCAACTGTTTACTGTTTACCAAGCTAATTTATTTGCTTTGATATGTTCCGAGACGTCCTGCAGTCCCTGAAGGAACACATTGGGCAGTAATTAGTAGAAATCATGCCAAACTGTAGCTGCCATAGTTAAACTTGACTAGTGAGGAGTGTTTAAGCAGCTGTTTCTCGCTGTGGTGTGGGTGGTAACCAACAACGGCATAACTGCTCTGACCAGGCTGGCTGCTGAGGCACATCATCAGAGACACAATCCACACCACTTCAAGTCCAAACAGGTGTGAGGAAACCTAATGAACACACAATTGAGAGCCACAGTAAGTCAGCAGCCTCTCTTCATCTCGCTGTCTGTCAATTTCCCACGACACCTCAGCCTCAGAGCATTTTTCTTCTGTGCTGCAGGAATGAAAATGAGCTACCCTCAGGTGCATCAGTGTTTCTGTGTTTGGTAAAATGAAAAAGCTGAACTGTGAGACTCCCAGCTCAAGAGACAAACTGCTTTTCTTTACTTTTAATATTGACGTATAGCAAAATGTTTTGGAGGAAGCTTTTTTCTTATTTAATGTGCTACAGGTTACAGCATCACCTTTACGATCATATCAAGCAGGATAGAGCTTTATTTTCACTTTCATTTCAGTCTTAAGGGGTTGTTGTGAAATGCACTGGCAAATCATTATTTTGTAATTTATGTTCAGACATTGTTTGGGAGGTCATATGCTAATTTCATCAAAGTCCAGCTTCTTTTTCATTTCCTGTTGTTAGTTTGAGAACCATAAACAAGAATTCAACTATGTTTTGAAAACTTAACTTTGCCAGTAATTTGATAGTCTGAAAAACTGATTTATATTCTTTGGCATAAATATCAATTAGATTTGGTTGGAAAATAAAATAAAATCTGCATTTAAATTAAAAACTGAAAATGTTTCTATATACTATAATAAAGGCTCCTGTTTCAACTAAAATGCAAGACCACAGTCCAATAACTTCCTCACAACATTTATTTTAATTTCAAAATGTACAACCTCCATCCAGATGACCCTTTTATCCCCATGTCAAAAATAATGTCACATATCACATGCCCATTCATGTAAACTGAGCATGTGTGTGCCAGGGCAAACAGGAAGCAGACTGTCTTATCTGCAATTGATCAGTTGCAAAAAATACTACAAACAAAGAACAGCAAAGACAGTTGTAGTGTTAAAATGCAGATTTTAACTGCACAAGAAAGGCAACAGGGTCAGGAACACTTGTTCTCATGTTGCTTTCACCATGGATAGTCTGGTAGACTGATACAACCCCATCAGGGTGGCTGTCTACATCATTGTTCCCAAAGGTCTCCATATTTATTATTATTATTTATTATATATCCATTTTCTCCATATATATCTCATAAAAGTATATCTATCTATTTTTGTCTGTCCAGAGTTTTCAGAGTCAGCAGCATTTCCAAAAGTCAAGTGTGTGTCTTTGTGTGTCAGCTCCTGTTTTATTTTATTATTTTGAAAGTCTCTGTGTTGTCCATTGTCACTGCCCATGTCCTGTCAGCTTCCCACCTGTGTGAATACTGTTCCCGCCCTAATGTCTTACACCTGTGTCTTGTTGTCTCCCCTCCTCCTTGTGTATATAAGGTGTGTTTCAGGGGCAGATTGTCTTCACCCAGCTCAGCCTTTGTCTGCATCCAGCACTAATGTTTCTGATTTTTTTTTTTTTTTTTTTTTTGTGTGTTTGACAAGTGTGTTATTGTGGTGATTCTGACACTGTTGGCTGGCAGAGAGTGACCTGACCAGAGGGTTTTGCCTGGTGATCCTGACGCTGTTGCTTGATTGTTTAACTCCCTGTGAACCGAACTGTTGGACCGAATTAAAGGACACTGACCTTTTTGCCAGTGCGGCGTCTGCTCTCTGTCAAGCTCACAGACTGATTTTTGACAGTTTTTTGTTTTGGTGTGCGTGTAACCTCCGAATCTTATTGTGATTCATTGCAAAAAAAAAGATCTGTGAACTTGTTTGTCTGATTTAAGTTACAAGTGTTTGCCTATGCCAAAAAGGCAAGTAAAAGCTTTTTTTTTTTCTCAACATGGTAAATGTGCTTAAAATAAGGCAATTGACTCCTTTAACCTGCTAGCAGAATTTGCCAAAGAGGAGACAACACAATGCCACATGCACAGCACGCACGCAGGGCAGTGAGCTGTTAGTCAATGAGCATACTGGTGAAAAGTATCTGGGTCTCATTTCTGGGTTGGTGCTCCTGTAAGTGAAGCCTCTGCTATACAGGTGATGGCTGTATACAGTGTCTGTGCTCTGAAAGGCCACACAGCAGGAAAAGGGGTGAAAATGTGTGCGTTCACCTGGGTGTTGTTTTGCATAAATGCAGAAGGAGTCCAGAGCCAATAAAAATGCACATCTATATAGTCATTTGACCTGGGTCTGAATGCACATTGTAGCCTTTTCCATTGCCAAATGATTCATGGGTCTTAGTGGGTTTTTTAACCAGTGGAAAAGGGCCTTCAGAGACATTGTCAATTTATTCAGTTCAATTTCAGTGGACAAAAAGAAATTCTATCCACTCCTCTGTGTCTCATTGTCAGAGTATTCAGCATGTGCTGTGGGTCTCTCTGACCTTGAATAGGTGCTGATTCAGACATAACTCAGAAGAGGATTCAGTAGCGGATTTCAGCACACACAGCTCCAGAATGAAAACAAGGGAAAGTGTAGGCGTATTGTACATTTTGTGATTTAAATCCTGGTATGTATAAATGTGCCTCTGCGTTCACGTGTGTTAAGTACAAAGAGACGAGAGTGAGGCAGAAAGAGAGAGAGAGAGAGAGAGAGAGAGAGAGAGCTGTTTGTGTTTATGAGCACATCAATCCTAGGCAAATTCACAGAGCAGGTCTCCTGTGCAGCTCTGACCACAAAACATTTCCCCCACAGTTTAATAATGAGCTCTATGGAGACTGTTCTGCATAATCAAATTGAGACACACATACAGACAGTGATGCCTGAAACACTTACACAAATAGGCAGACACACTCACACACACAAGGATAATGTGGGCGCTTAGTGGGAGGTATAAATATTATCTGAGCTGTCAAACACCAATTACTGTGAGGTTTGTCATCAGAAGCATCAAATCCACAATAGTTAATAAATATTAGACACTTGAGCTTTTTCTTTTTATAGATCATCTACTGTAGGGGTCAGGATAGAGCCTTCTCCTTGTAATTTAATCATGACCACCCAGAGCTGAAGAAAGACAAAGTTTGAATTTGAATAAAATCAAAAAGAACACAGCTCTTCACTAAAAAGAGTATAAAAGTAACGTTTCAACGGTAAGACACATGATCTAACCCAGATGCACTCTGCTAAAAATGAAGATGAGCACATCTGCCCCAGTTAAATCCTTCACACTTCATCTCTATTTTAAATCTGTGCGAGGACATTTTGCTAAAATGTTCTCACCACAGCTTCAATGGAAAATTTATGTTAAATCTGAGACTTCAGCAATTAAATGAATACTGACATTTATAAAAGATCACGTCACGCTACTCCCTGTTGTAACTCTGCAGAGGCGCAACAAATACAGGAAGTGGAGTCACATGGCAACTTCCAGCTGAGGTGAGAGGGAGAGAGAGAGGGGAACAGAAAAAGGAAGGGTTGACTCTAACATTAAGTGTCTCGCTCCTGTGTGAGTGGGGTGGGTGGCCTTTTACATTGTAATGCCCAGGGGCCCATTATCTCATAATCTGTCTGTGCATGGCTATAAATACTCAGTCACCCTTGTGACTTTTGTTGACAACGGACGCTTAAATGGTCTTTCTCATTCTCATGTCTCCACACTGCTCTTTCGTTAGGACATGAGCAAATTTGAAGACCAAACAAGACAGCTGCTAATTGGCGACATCAGAGTCACAGTGGTTCATAAATCACAGCATCTACCTTTTTTTTGCAGGGCTAATTAAATCTTTCCAGACCAGTGAGCAGGCAGCGGATAAGGAAAGGACAAGAAAACACCTCAGTGGATCACTCACAGGAGTGTCATAAATATAATTATATAAATGAATGGGATGAAATCTGGTTAATTAAATAAGTGTTGGAGATCCAGCTGACAATGGTGCAATGTGATCTCCTGATCTTGCAACAATGTACGTACTGTTTGTATTATGTCAATGGGAAACATAAGGGAAGCAATGTTTTCAGATAAAGTGCCTCTCCAAATCAATTATCTATCTTGTGCCTTTTGTGTGTTTACTGTCTGTCTGGTTATACATCCTACAAAACAAAAAGGGGGGGGGGGGTGGAGCAGTTCTGTCATGGCACCAGGCCTCCTGTTTCATCATCATTCACCGTGGTAACACCAGCATAGACGGCGCTGATACGCTTCTTTCCTGAAAAAATGTGTGATGTGTTGGAAATGCGGTGATTGGTAGCTGAGGAAAGTCCTTGAAGCAGTTAGAACAGAAGACAGAATAAAATGTGACATCGTGTGGCATTGTGCCTTAAGAAATGATTTTAACAGTTGTTGGAAGAAAAAACTGGAAATACTTGTCCTTTGAGAAATGTATCCGACGGTGATCTTTGAGGAATCGTGTTTACTGCAAACTAAACCACATTCATCCAGCTGCAGCCCAGTTTCGCTCATTCAAACACCTTAATGCCCAATACACAGTTTCATCTTGCTTAAAAATGAATGAGGTTTGAGTCATGACCAGCAACTACTTCCATCTACTTAGATTCTGTGCTGTCACTTTCTATTAGAGTAAACAGCAAAGACAGGCAACGTGCTCTGTTTGGCTGGTAACACTGCTGTGATCCAACAAATCAAAATCTACCTATAAACAACAAGAAGTGCAGCGCAGCCAAAGCACATCAGTTAATGAGCACTACTATAGATGAGCAGCTTGCTCCTGGTTTGACATAAATGAGTGTGTGTTTGACATCTATATTAAAAATAGAATTCAAACATGAATTCTTGCCACCATCTAATGATTCTGGTTCCTGGTGATATCTCAATTTAATGTCGCCAACAGGAAGTGGCATTATAAATCAGTATTGAATAATCAGTTATATATATTTGGATTCCTTGTGTTTACAGGAGACTAAACATCATAGCATTGTCATTTCCAGCGCCTCGCCACAAGCCCAGCTAATAAAAATGTATTACACCATACATCAAGACATCTACTCGTCTATAATTGAAAACAACATATTTTGACTAATTCGGTCTTCGGCAGTGCCTGTGTTTTCTAGTTGCCATCCACACTGTATTTTTTACTTTGTCTCTTTGGCTCATAAGGCCCTCTGTAAGTCGAGTGCTGACTTCCATATCGTACTGTTTATTTGAGTTATTTTGCCAGTTTGTGACAGTCTAAAATTAGGAAGATGGGTTTGATATGACAGCATTGTTCAAGTATAAAAGAACAGAAGAGTACATAGAGGCAGATGCATCTGTCGGGCCTCTACAGCTAGGCATTTCTAAAACACTGGATGTAACAGCGATATGTCACGATCATTTATTAGAGATGCCATTAAGATACTTGAAAGGAAGGAGGTACACAACAGCAGCACTCGTAACAAAAAACACTTTTGTTCCAGGTTTATAACATGATGTTCTCTTACACGCATACAGTAAAAGAGACAGATGGATTGTTTTCCAGCTGCCAGCTATTATCACACCATTTAGACTTTGTTCACCAGGCTGGTTACTGCTGTGATGTTCACTAGAAACCAAACCTTTCCTATGTGTGTGACAAGGACTCGTAACCTGTCATTGTGTGACAGTGCCAACCACAGTAAAGGAGGAAAGACAATAAGAATCATGATTGAACCTAATTGGAGGTCACACATATGAGCAGATTAGTAATTATCAAGGTGGGTTGATCTTCTCACACTTCACTAATAACATGTTGTCAATGATTCAGTCAGCTCCACTGTCTGCACAATCTCTAGATGGGGACAACTGACAGCTTGAATTTCATCTGAGATGGTTTCACTGTTGTGTTTAGGTGAGCTGACAACCTACAACGGGGAGGATTGTATGTTAGTAAGTTCAGAACAGTTAACAATAGAAAAAATGTGGCATGCACCCAGTACAACGCTATCCAGGGTAGACACGCTGTCAACATGTCAGAGGCGTGCTTGACCAGAAAGGCCTCTTATAAAGCAGAGACATGGAGTGAAGGTTGGCCAGAGGACGGAGGTCAACTGGTTATTGGTCATTGACTTACAGTTAATACCTTTCCAGCATCTGTCAACCCATTCATACTAGATCACTGCCTTCACTCACCTATAGTACAACATCCACTCTGCAGCCTGTTCATTCAGTAAAATATCCTGAGTCACTGTTATAAAAGACTATAGAGCTTGTTCAAGAAAAATCTTTTTTTGGTTTATCAGCTAAGATCATATTTATAAATCATGCACGCACGCACACACACACACACACACACACACACACACACACACACACACA
>CM076658.1:18605037-18627320 GCA_038496675.1 Rachycentron canadum
TGTGTGTGTGTGTGTGTGTGTGTGTGTGTGTGTGTGTGTGTGTGTGTGTGTGTGTGTGTGTGTGTGCAGTCCTGACATGGTCGTGAGTGTGGCCTTCTGCCTGGGGGACTCGGGTAGATCAAGACAAAACACTTTCAACCTCTCAGGTTCGAATTGCAGCAAAGATGTAATCCAGGAAGAAGTCCATATGATTTCACCTGAGCTGCACTGCTTCGTTTAAAGCGGGTAAATTGTCACCGGTGTACAACGCTGCACGGATTTCACTATAATTCTAAACGTAACCTAATTGCTGTTACTTGTCTGACAACCCTCCCTCTGTCTTTCATACTGCTTCCTTTGACTACGTCTGACTGGGTTGAGCGCAGAGGAGGGTTTGTTTGTTTTTTTACCAACCTAGCATGAGTGGGTGCTGGGTTTCTGTCTGCTCAGTGCTCACAAGAGGATACTATGATTCAGTGGTGGAGAAAACAAATGCTCCCACAGCTGACAAAAGAAACTTGTGTGAACTCTGGATGATAAAAGGGAGTGTGTGCATTTAGGGGTAGCATGTGCAGGCAGCATTTACCCTTTGTTTTCCCTCTACCTCTGAGTGAATACAGAGCCTGTAAGCGAAATGTGAAGGTCAAATTGAAGGTGATGCTGCAGTTTTCTACTGTCCATTTATTCAGTGGCTGAACTATTGAGCCGCCATGAACTGAATGTGGGTAGAGATATCTAGGGCTGCACAATTACTTGAAATCTCAATATGGCCATGTGCAATATTGCAGGAGCTGCAATTTATTTGATAAAGTCCCAATGTCTGCCTCATCTGTGCCTTTGTTTAGTGTCTGTTGATGAAACCTTGAAAGGTGTAAGCATGTTTGTAAGCACACAGAGAGAGCAGGAGATGCTGGCATTGGTTTCACCAATTTGCTCCCTAAAATGATGAAAGAGGAAATGGAAATGACTCTGTGGAATGAAGATAAATGACATGACCCATTCTGCTCTCAGTTCCTCGTGCCCTTATAGCCCTCTCCAATACTATTTACAGGTTCCATCAGCTCAAGAGTAGAGGGCTCAATAAAACATTCACACATTAAGGGGGAAAATTAGGCTTTCCCAGTCCCTTCTCCCTGAGGCCACCTTGGCCAGAGTATAATCTGTTCCCAAGTAACAAATTGCAGCATGAGGAAGCCCAGGCCTCTTGGTAATGGATCCATTGCAAGCATCAGTTTACCATTGATCACAGAGGAACTAGCTGTTGGCTGCTCTGGGAGTTTCATTGCCGGGTCTTTTGTGTTTGCAAACTGCATGAGGCAGGAAAAGCCAGTGGTTCAAAAAGACTCAATTATCAAGGTTTAGGCCTCAAAACATTCTTTTATAAAGCTACAAAAAGAGAACAGTTAAACGTGTTGTCTGATTTTTGATGAGTTGCAGACAGCTCTCTGATTTCCTTGTGACTAGAATAGAGTGATTGCTGCAGAGATGGTGAGAATGAAGGCGCCGTAAAGAGGACACAGCAGAATATGGATTGAAGCGACTGTCCTGTTCAGGTTAACATCCTGAAAGGATCACTTGTCATGTTGCAGTACTCGCGATAGCTCTTAAATGGTCCTCTCACAATATTTTCTTGTCTGCATTCAAGGAAAATTTTACACACTGTGATGAGTATGCTGGTTAGGGACGGAGGGGAGGGAGGGACTACAACTCAGACTGAACACAATTGTTTTCTGTGGATCTGGAGGAGCTTTGTTGAATCAGAGATAATAACCCTGATGATGATCATTTAATTCATAGCCAGACCAGCAGAATGACCCCAGGGCTGGCAATGTTCACTTGGTGCGTCTACCACTTTTGATCAGACAAAGAACTATTCAAAGAATTGCTGAGAAATTTTGGGATTTATCTGTTTATGTATGTATCCTATTAACTTTCCAATGTCCTAACCTTTAATCTGACACCACCTGCATGTCAAAACTTGGACCTATCCACAAGTATCTCAGTATATTACATCACGATGGATGGTTCAGTTCAGGCCCCAGTAGCTCTTCTGGTAGAGTCCCTCTCCCCTTACTCTCATATTTCTCTCTCACTATCGCTGTAATAATGGCAAAAAAAAAAAAAAAAAAACTTTATGTAAAAAGAGAAATTAATTAGATGATTCTGAGCTGCATTTAATGCCATAATCCAGTTGTTTTCATTTGTCTTATGACCAAATATCTGCAAAGTTAATGACATTCATATCAGGCTCAGTTGTGTTTCGCATTGTGCTGATGTTTAGCATCTAGGTCAAAGCAATGGTGTGCCTGAGTACAGCTTCACAGGACTACTAGATTAGCTATAGACTCTTAGTTTCATTAGCAGAAAACCTTTATTACACATCAGTAATGTAGCATTTTAAAAAAGATGATCAAACAATTAAGTTGGATTATGGGAACTGTTGTTCTTGGAGCTTTGGCCAAAGAACGAAAGTAAAGACATCTTGACCTCTGCTGCTTTGATTTGGATTAGTCTCTGTTTTCTGTTTTTTTTTTTTTTTGGACTGTGCCATTGTACCCGGAGGTCTCTCACAACTCCCAGAAGTACAATACAAAATTATATTTGTTATAAACCTTTTGAAGAGAAAATAATAAAAATAGAAATTAAAAAAAAGCAATTAATAGCAATTAATATTAATTTTTAACCTTTGCAACAGTAGCACACCAATGATACACTTACTAAAATTTCAAAATGGTCTCCTCTAAGCTATTAACTACCCCACATGGGCTTGACTACAACACTGCTGACTTCTGTGGTACAGCACAAGTAATTGAACTGCTATAAATATTTAATAACTTTTAGCCTGTTCCTCTCATGTATAGATCTCATGCAATGCACGGGGTCCCCATACTCATCATCAACAGCCAATAACTACCCACAATTCATTGTGTCTCCCAGTCAAAATCCCTCATACTGCTTGAGCTACATTTGCATTTGGTGACTACAGTGACAGCAATGGCAGCGAATGATATACATTTTCAGACGCAGAGCCAGTCCTCCAGTTTGAGACTGTCATGATCTCAAGACCTCGACATGGTATACGTACAACATTACAACTGTGTGTGCTGTGTGACAAAGATACACACACACATCTACGGGCACTCAGACACAGACATTCTCTTCTGACATTTATATCTGATCACACTGCACCACCTCACTTCTTTGGCTCATCAGTGAGGAGTAAAAATAGTCAAGTGGTGCTGACTGATAAAAGATGGTGTGAGGCTGCCTATAATTATGCTGCAGATGGAGAGTTTTTGACAGCCAAGCAAATAAACACATAAAACACTCCATAACTTCTGATAAAATGCCTTCCCAGGAGCATGAACAGCAAGGTAAAGAGTGTGTGAGAGAAGTACTTAAAAAACAGTGTTACTAGTCAGCATTGTTTCTGAGACTATTCAGCTTATATACTTTCAATCCAACAGTTATTATTATTATTTGTCTTTTATCTTCATTGTATTTCAAAGTGAAATGCACAGAGAGGCAGAGATGATGGACAGCAAAGGTCTAGAGTGGGAATCAAAAAGGTTTAAAAATTTAAATAACTATGTATCTTGTACCTCGCTTGGACAATCATGTATCTCATATCCTGCATCTGTCCTGCAGGATTCTCAAAACAATTTTTCTCCAGAAGGGGATCAATAGTATAGCATTGCTGAAGAGAGGCAGGATATTTTTACCGGTTTCATCATTAAAGCTGCAGAAGGCGATGTTGGGTGTTGGCAGCCAACTGGTAGCTACATACAATGTAATCCATACACGTTAATCATAAATACCATCATATTCACTGCTCAAACTAACTTCAACCCACATGTCACATGATGGTGAAATGATGTGTGAAGATAAAGAAAACATGCTTTTTAACATTTTAGTCTTTTATCTTCCTGTTTGCAGATATGATTTTCAGTACTTACACACGAAGGTAATGCACATGTGCAGTAATCTGCATTGGCATCACGTATACAAATAAATCCTATGATAGACTTTTAAACTCATTCATGGCTGCTGCTTGCTACACAAGCTAAAATTGAATCCTAAATTAAACAAACAGATTTAGCAGTGTTTCAAAATGATTTGAGTTTTTGGGGTTCGGTTTATGAAAAACAACGGCTCAAGGAAATGCTTAAATTTCTGCTTTCAAAGAGGAGAAATCCTCAGTGTCAGATTCATGCTGTTAGCAACATTGACTAGGTTGCACTCGTGTCTATGTGTGTTTATTTCAGCACTCAATTTATGCAGTTTAATCACAAGATCCCACAGATGATTGAAGCTGTGCAGCAGACCTTCTATGACCACATGGTATCCACTAAACATCAAGGGTTTTCAGCACACCACAGGTGTACACAAACACACATTAAAACACACACACACACACACACACACACACACACACACACACACACACACACACACACTCATTCAAATGCTTTGTACTTTGACAGATGCAACCCAACATGATTCTTACATCATACTATATCATACCATTCCCATATCCTTCCATTTGCACTTATATCCACAGAATGATCATTAGTGCAAACTGAGTTATTTCTGCTTCAGTGAAGTGAAACTCAATTTCCATTATATAACCACCAGGACCAGACCGTGAGCTAGATCACTGAATCTCTTTATGTCTGTAGTGGTGGCACATCTGAGAATGAAGGAAGCTGTTTTTATTGATAGCATTATACTGTATATAGAGATAATAAGTCAGTACAAAAAGTCCTGGAAGAAAATGTTCATCTACACAAATGCATAATCTATGGAAACTTTTCATTCACTATTCATAGGCTAAAACTTAGAGAAAACTACCAAAGGGCTGAAGGGAGTAACTGTCAGTTCATATTTGCAGTCTCGCTAACTTACTCTTTACTCATTAAAGTCATAACTGTGACTTCATTATAAAGTGTATTTGATTTAGGCAAAGTTTCTGTGCAGCAGCTTGTGTTTACACAACGCTCCGGTTTTAACAAGTTTGGTTTAAAGGCTCCTGTCCTCAACGAAAAAACACATTTTTAAATGCACTAATACTTAAATGCATACAGTCTAGTACTAAAGGTAAATAATAATAATAATAAAAACAACAAAAGGCATGATCCACTAATGGATGCAGAAGAATGACCGAACCTTTGAGAGAAGGAGAAAAATGGATGTTCTAGTTGGAAGGGAAACATTAAGATCGTGATTTATAGCTCTGACATTATCCTCTGCCTAATAAAGATTTCATAACTACAGAACAAGGCCCCGAGTACTCTTACACAGACACACACACACACACACACACACACACACACACACACACACAATGTGACGCACAGAGATTCATGCACACACACGTATCAAAGCAAACACCCAGTGGAAACTTCAGTCACTCATGATTAAAATTAGACTGTGGCTAATATCTTCAATGGATAAAATCCTTGAAACAGGTGCAAAACGAGACCGGTGGCAATTGCAGTTGTAAGAGATATAGTTGTGGGAGATTACTGCTTTATTTGTTATTAAATCCAGGAAACTAAGAGCTCTCCAAATGTTTATATATAAAATGTTTATTTATAATATCTCTGACTCTACTGCTTGAAGAAGTATATTCATATCTTCAACCTACGTCATCCGCTGACATGTGACGATGGCACATCTTTATGTGTACGCATGTGTGTCTGTGTGTGAGATTTGTCCGTATCCTCTCGGTGCAGGAGGGGAAATATGCGAGCGAAGCATCTGGTGTGAGAAAGCGAGAACGCCGAAGACTGCGGCACTCAGAGGAGCTTCAGAGAGTGTAAATAGCAGGGGATCTGTTTATTGTGACAGTGTTGTACTTCCACAGAAAACCATGCAGTTATAATGCAGCTTCACTGCGCTGTGTGATGATAGTTTAGATTACACAGACACACTACAACTTACGAGTGCCGCTGACTCCAACGTCTTAATGCATTAAAATCCACAACAGTTGATCACAACTGTGGAAAAGTTTCATAATGAAGAATAAATTAATGAGCCTTTTTAATAGCTGCTCGTCCTCATTCTTGAACAGAAGCTAACACAACATGACTAAATAGGACTGAATTTCTGGTAAAAATATCACCTGCAATTGATTTACCAGGTAGTGAGGGGGATTGCAATGCATTGGTGTCTTTGAACTCTGCTTTATAATCTATTACATATGAGCTAAGAGGACTACAAGTCCCAAGCTGATAGGTAACACATTCATTGGACAGACTTGATGTCGACCATCCTGCATCATCGGTGTTATATGTTTGCATGTGAGAAAATCATGCAGCACTTGTGTTTCTAAGAATCTTCTGTAATGTCACAAAGAAATGATTGATTGTGAGCAATTTATGTCAAGATGGCAGCTGAACCTGTGATCAATAAAGATGGAGTGACAGAATCGGGACGAAAAATGTGCATTGCGCTATATATAATGTTACAAAGGCTTTCATTTAGACAGCAGGGGGATTTAATAGCTGGTCAGTGTTTCAGTTCATGGTAAAATCACAATCACAAAATACTGTGGCTGTTCTTCTTTGCTTTCACACCTGAAACGCTGCACCAGAGTTTGCTTTGAAGTAGCTCGAGACAACTCAAGCTGTTTCAGCCTGAGCAACAGCCTTCACACCAGCCTTTGTGTACTGAATCCCTGCACAAATGTAGCAGCATGAGTTTGTTTTACACACACTAAAGTATGTGTAAAAAAAACTATATATATATATATATATAAAATATAATAATCTGGAGGTTGGACATTGTTTTTTGACATATAGAGTCTACACAGTCTATCTACCCTTAAGTGAATAGAGTAGGAGTCAAGCAGGGAGGCAGCTATGCACAGTGGCTAACAACTCAGTGACCCCACTCCATCCCTGACAGGTCAATGTACCCTTGTCCCCATTCTGCCAACAGCAAAATACTACACAATGATGCCTCGTGCTGCTGAAGCTATTAAATCTTGCACAAACTAGCTGCCAATTGTTATATAATTAGTAGTAAATGGCAAATACATTCTCAGCACATGCCATCAACTAATGGATTGTAAAAGATTCCTCTCCACCACACAATATCTACAGATACAGCAAAGAATGAGACATTTAACCAGTAAAGATTAACATACCAGTGGATTGCCAGTGCATGACCGCATTCTGCTTCACTATTCGACATTGTCTTTTATTCAAAAAACCTAAGACTATCCAAGGAATGACAGCACTGGTTACTGAACTATCAAAATGCAGAGTTAGCTGTGATTTGGTTTGTGTGTCTGTGATTTGTGTCCAGAACGTAAGGATATGGGGTAAATTATCCGCTGCAAATTCACGTTTCATCTGATAACAGCAATCTAGTTTGAATACACATCTTTTAACATAATGATGGGTTCCTCTTCTGGCAGATGGTAGATAAGTGGAGGGGAAGCTCATGACATTTTACATCTGGGCTTAAAAGCAGTAATTGAGGGAAAACACAACAGGCCTTGAAATGGTTCTTTTGGAATTACATGTAAAATATCTAAAGTCTACCCAATGGCTGTTTGTTGACCGATCTTTAGAGGGTGCCATCCATTGTGAGTTTACTGCTCTAGGTTAACTGTTGACAGAGGTTTATTTGTCCTCACGGGCTTTGGATAAGTGCCACTAACAGCGCTTGTGATGTAAGATGGATGTAATGATGGATGATGTGTGTGGATTCATTTTGTCTGCCATTTAAACATTCAAGTCACACACAAAACCTGTTTACATAGCAATAAAACACCCTGTGCCTATTTACTAGTGGTATAAGCCAAGGTACATGTATGTGTCATGAGAATATCTGTATTTATTTGTTTGCATGTACTATATATAGCAGGAGTGGGCAGCTGCTTTAACAACAAAATAAATAAATGAATTAATTAACAAGAAAACTGAGTCTAAATGTTCTGGATGAAAATGATTGGGAGAAATATAAAAGTTTAAACATTCAACATCACATTGAGTATTGTATATAAAACTGGAAAGACAGATAAAGGTAAAGTTGGTATGAATTGTCTATGTAAAAAAAAACTGAATGCAATTTTCCCCAAAGTCACATAACACACAACATCAGTCAAGCCTTATCCTGCACTGCACAACAAATCTGGTAAAAACAAGTGAAGTGTAAATGAAGATGATACTGATTGAATGTCTGAATATGAAATTTGTTTTTGGCAAATTTGCATCATGG
The DNA here is from genome assembly GCA_038496675.1 of Rachycentron canadum. Taxonomy (NCBI): domain Eukaryota; kingdom Metazoa; phylum Chordata; class Actinopteri; order Carangiformes; family Rachycentridae; genus Rachycentron; species Rachycentron canadum. Next base: position 18,613,246 of record CM076658.1, read on the forward strand.
AAAATCATGCTGCTTTGGCTACGAATACTATTGCAAAAATCCAGATGCTGGTAGTATGTGTTCTGAAAGCATTATCCGATCCCATAGTTTACAACCCTAACATCACCAGGCACAAGGCAATGGACGTCCTTCAAAATGCTATGGTCATTGTAAAGAAACGAGCAGCAGACACTGATAAAACACACAAAATGACTGAACAAATGGTGTCTTTTCTGTTGGAAGCTGAAGGGGCATAAGTTGACAGGTAAGGAAAAACCCAGCTAATGTACTGATGCTCATTTCTCTACCTCAGCAATCTAGCAGCAGTGAAAATAGACTCCAAATGACGAAGTAAACAAGCATCACAAACTAGCAGAAAATGATGTTTGAAGGGGAAATTCTGTGTTTTGCTTGTAACATGCCAAAACACGCATATACATATAAACTCAGACTGTGTCTCTCTTAAACAAACACATATATTTGCATACCCACAGGTGCATTATACACATATATTCCTTAGTGCTCAGTCTGGTGAATATAAGATGATGAGTGCACAAAAAAGGCTACTAAGTTCATATTGGTGTTTTTCCTGTATGTTTCTCTGTCTCCACCTGCATCCATTTGTGTTTTAACAGTAGATTTAGGAGCAGTAGGTCTGCATGTACTCTGTGCATAACAATGATGCAAAAAAAATGCTGGAGTAATACACTTGGGATTGACAGAGATCACAAACGAACTCAGAGAAACAGCAGCCGGGCTCATACAGACTATGCAGATGGGTCACACGGCAGCAAGTTTAGTTATATTTCTGACATTTATAGGAGTTTCCAAACAGATTGAAATAAATGATAACAGGAATGTGTGCAAGGAAAACAAAAAAAAGGCTAAATGTGCCAGAGAAACAACAGGAAGTAGAAGATTTGGATGATTTCTAAATCTGACACTATATAGACTGGTACGTCTACCCTGGTGGCAACTTGGTATTTTACCAGTAAAAATAGACTGCACACGGAGGAAAGGGAAAACAAATGAATAAATGATTGTGTTTCCTATCCTGAGACAGACAGTAGGTGGGGGTGAGGGTGGTGTTGGGTGCACGGTTAAGGTGGAGGGAGAGGGGAAAGGAAAAAAGAAGATGGCGAGTGGAAGCTGAAAGAGGAGGAGGCTTTGATGGAGAGGAAGAAAGGAGGGAAAGTAGGTGAGGAGGAGGGATTGGGGGAGTAAAGCACAGAGTAAGGTAGAACGAGAGCAAGAGATGGAGGGGGGTGAGAGAGGGGGCGGGTGTTTATTGGTGTGGCTGCGTTTCTGCGGCGACTGCTCCGATATGATGAATGGCCTGCAGATACCACTGTACAGCTGAATGCAAACGTCTCCACTGTGTACGCTCTGCCTTCTGTGATTCATCATTTGTTTTTGTCCCGGCAGTGTTATTCTTTCCGATCAAGCAAATGAGACAGTGAAAGCAGCAGGAGTCAGCAAATGCATCTCTAACAACCACCAATGAATCCTAATAATATTACAGCACTTTACCACAGTCCTGAAGGGCTTGTCACAAAAAATGATTATCCTGTGACTTGTCATGGTTACACACATCTTCTGCCATCTGACACAAACATGTTCATTCCTGTCTAGCGTGGTCTGTCCTTAGAATAGCAGCAGTGAAACCACTTCAAGTCACGATTGACTTAAAGGCTGGCTTCAATCTATATTTTGCTTGTTGTCAATAAATCCTCTGTGACCAAACCAAACATTGCATTATATAATAAGCATTTCTAAAACAGCATGACACTGTAGTGTTTAGCAAACGTCCCTCAAACAGGAGATAATGCAGTCAGTCACAAATTAATACACATTTAAACACCACATGGAATACAACAACAAAAACAAAAGCAAGTAGAACCATGGTCACAATCTCCCCTTCCTTACGTTACGGTGTTGAATAATAACCAGAAGTGTTTTTGGAGAACATTGTGATGTCACAGTAAAGTTGACCTCTGACCATTTAGGTATAAAACGTCATCCCTTCATCATTGTATCATATTGGACTTTCTGGACATGGCTGTTGTCTGCATGGAGACATTACAAATATCCGGAGAGAAAAGGCTCCACGTTAATAAACATTCCCCGACATGGGACTCATGTAGCTGTGTGAAGAGATAAACATTAATCTCCACTGTAAAGGTTCTGTGGGGATGTGTATGCAGCGTCAGCCCCTGAACTGGGTCATGACTGAATGGAGAAGACCAGAGTTAAAACCTGTGACAGCAGCCTGGTACGAGGCAAACAAGGGTTTAATTGTGCCCTCCTCACCACGTGTCACATATGTGGATTTTGTGTGAAAGTTGTATCACAGAGCAAAGTTTTTTTCCATTTTCCAGTTGGGCTCCTCCTACCTACTGCTACAAAGCCGTGGCTCAAATAGATAAAGTGATGGCTTATTTATAACTGTGTCAGGCTTTTACTTTATGTATCTGGGTTAAATCACCGTAATTACAGACTCTGCTGCAGACACAGAAGGAACAAGAGAGCAAACAAGTGACACAGAAAGAGTGAAAAATATGATTGAGTCTTTTTCTTTCATTCTTTCTTTCTTTCTTTCTTCCTTTCTTCCTTTCCTCTACCGTCACTGGCCTAATTTCAGCTTTTCATGTCCTGCTGTCTTAACGTCCCTAACTTTCTCTTTTACTACCTGTCCTGCTACTTTACTGTATTTGTTGTTCATCCTCTCTTCCTATTTTCTATCTCAATCTCAGCTTTCTTCTATCGTTCCTGCTCCGTCCCTCTATTGCTCTCTCTTAGCACAATCTTCTCTTCTCCTTGCTCAAACATTAAATGGTTGTTGGCAGTGCCACTGATTGATCATGTGGCAGCCTATTAGTGCACATAGCTTTCTGAGGGCACGCAAGCCAAAACCATCATCATCCTCGTTTGTGTGCAGTCCGTTGCCCACTCTGAATATGGAACGCTCTTCCTCTGGCTGCTTTGCAAGCGCAATACAAATGCATCACAGAACAATATCTATTCACCTGGGCTGGGCTGTCTCATGGGAACCATTAAAAGATTGAAACACAAGTAAATCTAAAAATCTTCCCATAGTTCAGCACAACAAGAGGGAACACAACCCAGTGCAAAGAGACTCCAATCAAATATGGTGTAAATTGAGGGAAATATGTAAATATTTTCTCTCTCTCTCTCTCTCTCTCTCTCTCTCTCTATATATATATATATATATATATATATATATTTTATTTTATTTTATTTTATTTTTTTCCAAATCAGTATGCAGGTTTATCAGATTGGTGACAATAACGATGCCTCATACTGTGTTAGCAGTGAACTCGCTATTTAACCACACAAAGCTAGAGGTATCCTTCCGACTCTTTGACAAGCAGTGCTACACAGCATGCGTGCGGTACTCAGTCCTGCCAGCGGTTTCACACTGTTCTATTGATCCATAGTCAGCAGCAACACAAGCTGCGGGGAAGGGAAGAAGACAGCTAGCAAGTAAGGAGTCTTCCTGTTAAAAACAAGCCCGTAGGTCATCTGTAGGTTATTATGACCCATGGTTATTTTCTTATCAGGCGAGAACTTGTGGCCATAGTAATTTTAACAGGAGTTAAGTAAGAAGTCCAGTGACATAAAGAGCATCAAGGTCCACAATGTTTGTGTCCCATGTGAAAGTGGCAGTTTACATTGTTTCGTTCGTCCATGGCTGTTCAACAAAGTTATTATTGTAACTATGACAACAAAGATCATCTAATAAGGAAGTACTTATTTTAACTGTACACATTCATTAAGAGAGAGAGAGAAGCCTTAATGATACACACAGTGTGCTTTGGTGAGGAACACTGACAAACACTGAATGGAAACATCCATCCATTATCTATACAGCTTATCCCAGCTGACCTTGGGTGAGGGCGGGGTTCACTCTGGAAAGGTCTCCAGTCTATCACAGGGCCGACATATAGAGACAAACAACCACTCAAGCTCAGGCTCACACTCACGCCTACTGAGTTAGACTTAGTTATTCCATCAACTTGGATATGCACAAGCAAGATCTCCAGCTGTGTGCGTTCACATGTCATACTGGCCACTTCCTCGTGATAATGTGATGTAGTTTTGTCGTTCCCTGTCCCTCACATCTGTCCGGTTAGTCCTTTAGACACTTCTGGCTCCTGACTCCTTCCTGTGTGTGGTCTCTGCTCACTGTCTGAGCCCGATTTGTGCGATTACGCCTGTGTACCACTTTCACAGGTGAATAGCTGCACAAAATGCAGCCTCTCAAGAAAGGCTGTGAGCTAACACAGAGTAGCCATTCATGACCACGACATTCAAGAGTCAGTTCAATTGAAAATAGAGCAGAAGAGGGTCTTAAACCTTTGCCCTTCTAAATGTTAAAATACTGCTTGCAGTCTCAGAGGGGCAGAGGATCTTTGCACTTTTCCTTAGAGAGAAAAAAGGGAGAGAGCAGAATAAAGGGGAGAAAAGAGAAAAGGCTAGTATAAAGTATAAAGAGGACTTTGACTTTAGCTGTGCTTTATTAAAACATGTCCACTAGAGGAAAGCTCAAGCATGTATTAGAACAGAGCAAGAAATCATTGCCCAAAGAGGGAGAGACATGGTGAGACAGATCATAAAGAAGAGGTAAAGAAAGTAGAGGGTAAGGAAACAAGCTGACAAGACGTAAAATATAAAAGATGAAAGATGGTGTGAGGGAGAGAAAGGGAGAGAAACTAGGCCACAGGCAGGAGAAAACAGCATGCCGGTGTTCTTTAAAGTTGAGCCATCACAACCACTAAATCCCCGATGCTGCCTGCCAGGACTCATCCTGCCTTGTCCCCTGGTACCACTGCACCTTTCAGAGCATCACTCCACACCTCCATATCCATGTCTCTCGCTTTCTCTGGTTCCTCTACTGTCTTTCACTAAGTTGTCTCCTCTGCAGCGCTCTCTCTCTCTCTCTCTCTTCTCCATGCTGTGTGACAACAGTGGAAGGAAGCAGTGCATTCATTTATTCATTTCCTAACCCAGTGCCCCTGACCCGTCCTCTTGAGATTGTTGTTAGGTCTGGTGGAGGGAAGCATGTCTACACTTCCCTGCACTCATCCCCCTTTCTTTTATTCCTCCCTTTTTGCCTCCCAGTGGCTGGCCTGTCTCCCCGGCTTTCAGTGGTTCATATTTTTGTGGGTCATCGTGTTCTTCTGTTTAAGTCTCTCTGTTCTCTTTTGAACAATGTTCACACACACAGACACACAATCCCCATCTATCTATGTTCTGCTGTATATTTTCATGCTTCCTTGCATGGGTTTTCACTTGAAGAAAATAAAGAATATGAATCAACAACAGGAAGATCATTCAAACACTAAAGATGATCCATCTCCTGGGAACTGTATTCATTCACAGCAGCATTTCTATTGGTGTTTCACTGTAATTTCATATAAAGAACTTGAACTGAGCCTGAACATGAGAACCTAAAACATATATAACATATAACAACATAAACATATTCATACATCATCATCATGACTGTCTCTAGTCTCTATTCTACTCACCTTGCTCTTTTAAAGCAAATTTTTTTCACACCTTGAAGAACACTAACATTTTCTTTCACCTTTTAAGTTGATATGTTAAAGTTGTTTGTAAACAGTTGATCCAGCAGATACAGATTAAAATTGTCATTCTGGAGTTGTGTTTTTGGCCACTAGATGTTGAATGTAAGCATATCCCTTCTGCCTTTAGCTCAATTTGGGTCTCCACCAATTTCTAACAAACAAAACTAGGTCAAAAGCTTCCAAAGTCCTGATCTGTGTTATTGTTACTGCGTTCAATGTTGCTTTTATTGTTGTGCTGCAGTAAACAGAAGCTTAAGCAATGCCCAGATGCTGGTGTTTTTGGTGTTTACATGCTATTCAGATCTGCTAGTTCCTTTAGCAGTTATCAATAACTCCTCTCTCTCTCTCTCTCTCTCTCTCTCTATCTCTCTCTCTCTCCCACTCTCTCCACTCTCAGTTCCAGAGCAGCCAGGAAACCAGAGAAGCTCACCAGTGCTAAGACCCCAAACGGTATATGCTGTCAATACACGTTTCAGCCATGTACCAGGTTTATCACTGGTCTTATTTGAAACAGTCTCTAAATCTAGAAACAAGTGCTGAATAAGCAACACTGCAGGAAAAACTTGGGTTCACCAGAAATTCTGTTATGTACATTCAGCTAACCAGTGGTGAAAATATGGTCAGTCAGTCAGTCAGTTAGTCAATAAGGGATATTCCAGATTAAAGGGCTTGCCTGGTGTTGCAGTCCAGTGCAGTGCTTTGGCAGCAGTCTTCACTGCTAAATACTTCACCATGTTGTAACTTTGTCTAGACAAGTAGGGTTTTTAGAGCTCTAAAATAGTGACCTAGAAGATGCTAATGCTAGATGGTAGAGCTAACATGAATTTGAGAGGTAATTATTCTCTCTGAGCTCATCACTATAAGTGACACATTTCACATTCAAATAGTCATGTGCATGTGAGCCACTGTTAATATGGAATCATTTATTAAAATAGCTTTAACTAAAGCCAAGATTTTGTATTTTTTTTGTTGGCCGAACTTAAGTAACATATTTAGCTTGTTATGCCTTATTTTTGTAATGATTATTGGCAGACACCATGCCATCGATTATATGTTGTGGACATTTCTTCAAATTAAACTAGCTCTTAGTTTTGATGAGAAAATGGTGTTTTTGACCAAATATTATATCTAATACAGGATCTTACAAATATTCATCTCTCCCTCATGTGGTTTCCTTAAAATCCCTTTGCTAATACTTTGATAAGTGAGAATCCAAGCATCATTGAGGATGAAACAGAAGATTTGAACAGATGACATCATAGAAACTTATGCTTAACAAGGACAACAACACCACATCCCCCTTTTTCACTCAAACAGCAGGCTACATGTTGGGTATCATTTGACAAAAAAACATGTGTTGAAACTATTGCCACATCCTGTCACAGCATCAGAGACATCGCTACGTAATCGCACATTGTGATCTGAACCACGTTCAAAAGCGTGTCACCAGGCAGAGTGGAAAAGAAAAACAAATAATTTTTGGTCCAGACCCTAGGTTGTTGGGTTGCCAAGTAGAATAAATGCATGGTTAACACGATTTAACGATACTTTGATCACAGCTCTGAGGAAAGAATGTAAATCTGCACTCTTCGGTTGATACTTGAAGGGATATTGACTAATTTATATAATTTATTTTTATTTCTCAGACTACAGTATGCCCTTGTATTAGTATAATGATATACACACACACCCAATGTTGATAGCATGTTTCTTCAGGGAACTGGGGAGGTGGAAGACTGGGAGCTTGTTCAGGAAGTATGAAATTTTTAAGGGATTAATTGTAAATCATTTCAGAACAGGAAGAATATTCATAAACCTGGGTGTCGACTCATCATATCTGTGAATTAGTTCAAACTAAATGATGTAATGAAGGTATAAAGAAGATTACCGTGAGGCTGAAGAGTTTGTTATTGCTCAAAGTTGACTAAAGCCTCTAATTAAAAGATGTTTTTTCTTCTTCAGATCCATTTTTCTCTTGCGTGCTACTCCACTGTCTCACTTGTGGTTGACATTGACAGTAGTGTTGTTGATTTCCTTGCCGTGACTTCTGAGCGTTTAAAATTATTTGCCATGATTGATTCAAGTTGCTTTTACAGTCAGTTGACCGTCATCTTAGCAGCATGGGAAAAAAGGCACATGCTCATTGTTGTCACGCTGCTCAAAAAATGTGTGTAATCTTTTTGTAATATGCTGGTTTCAGGGCTGGCATTCAGTATTTTCCTTTTTTAACCACTACATAAAAAAGGTCCTTTTCAAATACCTGGACACACTAAAGAGTCCATTAAAATGTGTCCTCAGTGAACTGAAATCCACAGAATCAGTTGCCTCCTCCTCTGTGTTTTTTCATGTGCCTTTTTAACAGTGACACACACAGTTGTTGTTGACTTCCTGCCCAGGCCTTACTTTTCAAATAAATATCACTACACTCAAATGATTGTCAGAATAAACAAAACTTCAGATAAAACCATCAACCTACCACCCTAACCCTAACCCTGTAGATATATTAGTTAAACATTTCATTTTAGTTTATGATTAGTACAGATTAATTTTGTTTAAATCCAGCCTTTGTGATATTTAATCTCAAAAATATGAACACAAACTATAGTGACTGCTTTTTCTGTGTAAAACAATGTAACTCAAGCACAAATTCAGACATTTAGATGACAACACCTACTCTTCATCAACAGGGAAGTGAGAAATAAGTTGACCTTCACTTGATCTACTCATGACAATACAGGGCAATATTCCAAGAAAGTTACTTTTTGGCACTTTAGTAAATGTTGGTGGGTATGAATCAGTGTTGCAAATGCTTACTGAAAGCTGCCACAGCCAGTATGAGCGTGACCACGATGGAGATCCAGGAGACCCAGAGCGCCTTCTTCCTGTAACTCTGGGCCTCGTGGGGCTTCAGGCGCATGCTGCTCTCGAGGAGACCTACAGTGAGACACATAAGCTGTGTTACAAGGACAACTCCTACTTTCTCTCCCTTTATGTTTTATAAATCTCATTTTATGTAATGCTTTGCCAGCTTGGGGTGGCATTAGTGGTTAACTGTGTGAACTAAGACAGTTACAAGACTCTCTTCAGTTTTTAATAATCACTATTTGGTTCATTTAAAAACAGTTGAATATATAAAGCTTGAATCTTCTTCTTGGAGTCCCACGGTGTGTTGCTGTAAGAGACAATGAGCTAAAAATTCTGCAGACCACTGAAAAAGTTGTTTAAACCAGTAATCATAAGCTAGGATGCATAAGCCTATGCTAGACAGACCAATAAGGCTAATGATTAGTGTAATATAGTGATACTTCAAACAAACAAACAAACATTCTCAATAACAACAGCTGACCACAGGAGTACGTTATACTGGTCATGATACATTAACAGTAACTTCAAAAGGACATTTTCAAAACGTTTTAATTTACGGGAAAATTTGCGAAAACCAATCAATCAATGTGTCAATCAACAGAAAATTATCTCAGTTTTTCTCAGACCAAAGGGAGGTCAAAGGTCAAGTTCTGCTCAATACGTGCTCTTGGAGCCCATTGTCACTGTACAAGGCAGTTGTGACAAATGCACCGTGAGAGGCCTAGAAGACTGATCAATGAGTAATTATTATTGCTTTAAAAAAATTCATGGGACTGTATCAATACCCTCCATACATCCTCATCACCTTCAAAGGGATTTACACTGAGGGACATAACACCCTGTGAAACAACTGGAGAACCTTGTTATACCACAGATTAGAGTTCATGGTTGAAGTATTAGACAGGGACAGATTTTTTGCTTTACTCACTGACCTTCACAGACCTGCAGACTCCACCATGCACAACACTCACAGCTACAGAAAACATGAACAGGATAAAGACGTCCCTTGGATGCATGCAAAGAAATTCAATTTAAAAAATTTAAAAAAAAAAAGAAGAAGTCTATTTAGTCAATCAGGTACATTACAACTGCTTGTGAGGACCATTAGAATCTGCCTGATTCATTTCTAACTTCAAACAGACTAAACAAAGACGAAATCACACAATCCACATATATTCACTATGGCTCCAAAGCCTGGTTCTGTGTGAGAAGTCTTTGCCTGAAGTCACAGGCAAAACAGCCCAGACTCTGAACTGCCTGAAGCTGTTCCATCATCATGAAATGTGAGGCTGGCTCTGCAGATTCATGTAATATTTAAAAGCCTCAACTTTTGTATCCAAAATGGCTTTTAATGCTACCAGTTGTCATTCTATTCAGAAATTGGTCTTGAATGTTTCCTTTTTGCAGTGCTGTAGCTTGGCTACATAAACATGCAGGAAATGGGAACTAATTACTGGAAAAACAAGGCTCTTTTAAGCTTTGAACATACTAAACCAAATGTTCTGGATGCAATTTACTAATCATATTGAAGAAATAAAAAAAAATATATTTTTAATTTAGGCCTCCCTGGCTTTATGTAAATAAAAGATATCTATGCAGGAAAGGTTTACCAAGGAACAACTTTGAATATTGTAACATTTTTTGTGTATAAAAGCACAACTTTGGGGGAATTTTCTATCACTGCATCACAGAGAGGGAATCACTCCAGAAACAACTGCTGATAGAGAGTTGATAAAGTCATGTGATTGTTTTATAGAGTACGAGGCCCTCTATTTTTATTTTTTGGAGTTAAAAGAGAACCACAGTGTTTTAGTATAGCACTTCCATAAATGTGGGTTACTGGGAAAAGACTCAGGGAAGATTTTAAAGAATAGTAGTCCTCAATCCCATCAGGGTTAAATTCCAACATTTTTAGATCATCCATTTCCCATAATGCAACTGTGGCATCTTTACTGGCAGGTCCTCTCTGCCTGGTAAATGCCTGTCACTCTTTATTTGACTCTTGCTTCTTTTTTACATTTCCCTGTTTTTTTCTCACAATCTGGAGTGGCCGTTTCACTCTGCCCTGTAGGTCTTGATGTTACTAACTTCGGCTGTCTAGTGTGGGTGTAGACAGACGGAGAGAGTGCAGAAAGAGTATCCAGAGGGAGATGGTGTTGCTACTAGAATAATCCCTCACCAGATTCCCACCAACTGTTTAGTTAAAGATGGCCAGACCCCTGCACTCCAGGCAGCGCACTACTTCAGCTAACACTGGCTTCGGGCAAATATCTGCAACTGTGTGAGTGCATGGGTCTGTATTGTGGTGCATCTATAAAAAATATATACTTTTCAAAAATGTACAGCTCATGTGCATCTGTGGTCAACTATATGAGGCAAAAACAATCAGTTTGTATTTAATTAATTGGGAAATCTGTTAGGTGGTAGCTTTAACGTCAACCCGACATCTTCAGTATTGTGTATTTTTGCATCCATGCTTTCTTACATTAGCATGTGAAATCAGTCAATCTGGTTGTCATTTCTTTCTTTGGAAATAACATTTCAAAGGAAACAAGCACAAAGCTTCTACCTATAGGGGGTTAAATATCTGGAAGGCCTCTGTTGGGCAGGAACAGGATCAATTTGCTGCATTATTGGCAAATTAAGTCAACTGTCACACTGTGTAACTGTGTTTGTGTAACTGTGTTTGTGTGTGTGTGTGGGTCAGTAATCCTAACAAGTCCCTATGTATGAGAGGGATTCACATGCAACAACATGTAGAGTGTGACACACTGAGTCATAAGAACATTTCTTTACTTTCACTTTAATATCTATCTATCTATCTATCTATCTATCTATCTATCTATCTATCTATCTATCTATCTATCTATTAATGGTTAACCATTTTTATAACCAGTGACCAGACTTGGTTCTAACAGCCACGGTGGTTTTCTATGGATATTATTTTTCACTAAATAGAAGATTACTTGTCAGTGACGTGAACCTCCTACCAACTATCAAATTAAGGCATTACAGTTGATCCCAATTCAAATGTAGATTCAAACTTAAAAACTTTTTAAACCATGTTAGCCAAACTGGCTAACCAGTGTGTGTGTGTGTGTGTGTGTGTGTGTGTGTGTGTGTGTGTGTGTGTGTGTGTGGGGCAGAGGGGGAAGTGAGATAGCATGGTTAAATCACTTTGCTCACATGATCCCTGGCTGTGGGATCAGAGAAGAGGCATGTGCTCGACATCTCCTTGCACAGCGCTCTGTGACACACACCCTGGTTTGTGTGGGTGGGTGCGAGTGTGTGTCTCCCCTGACACTTGTCTCTGCCGCACCTATCTTTCCCAAAAATACTTAACATCAGCCATCTTCCTCAATAGGCCAATCACACACCTCTCATGCACATACACATGACTGAATATAATACTTGTGGGAGAAGAACGACCTGAGAGAGATTCAATTATTTAAAAAAAAAAATTTTTAAAGTCTGCTCTTAACTTTCTTACAGTTGCACCATCAGACATCACTAACCCGTTATTATCTTAGCAGGAAAGGAGAAATGAGCTGGCATGAATAACCATAGTAGGAAGACTGCAGGGGTTTTCAACAGCATCGACAGGGACATTTATGCAAACAGGAGAGAGATGAGGAAAGCTGGGATAGGAGGAGGGTAACGAGGAGAGTGTGAATGTGTGAAATATATTTTTGCAAGACCTGCGCCACTGTTTGTTCAAATTTTTCTTATATATTAAAATTCCTCAACTCTTAAAGTAAAGTTTTCTGCTTGATGCCTGCTCACACAGCTTTTAATATCTCTGTGTGCTGAACACAAACTTTATTTAAAGCACCGATCACATGCATCTAAAGTGACATTCCAGCAATTTTTACAGGTAAAAATACATCTCTAGTTATGGTTAGTACTGCTTTAGCTTGTTAAAACTGATAAATAATGATGTCTACAAGGTTTTTGTCAATTCTGAGAAAATAATTCTGCTGCTGTCATAATGTCACCAGGGTTACCTTGGTTCGAGTTTAGAGATGACAGCGGTTGAACAGAAAGCCTTTCAAACTGAAAGTGTGGAGTTAGACAGATGTCCACCAGGCAGATAGCGTTTAATGAAAGACGCTATCGAGTTGCAGGGGGTCCAGTGCTTTTGGAACTTGACCCATACAAGGAGCTAAAAGCTGATATAACTCAGCCTCTACCGCTTTCATTTTAACCCATTCCCACCATCTGTCTCTTACTAGCTCTGACAGTGTGACACTGAGTCACTGGAGCGCTTTTTAAAGGGATCAATCGTCCTCAAGAATCAATCAGTGTTAAAATCTTGCAACTGATCAGTGTCTTAAGGCTGTTCAAGGAGCAAGAACATCCATAACACATAAAGTAAGCAGAGAAAAATGCTGAATGTCTAAAATCTTTCATTTAAACCGAATATGTATCTTTTCTTGGGTAGGTAGGTTGGTTACAGCTCTTAGAAAGTTACCAAATCTAAGCAGCACATTAATGCTGTCTTCTTCTGTTTCCTCCTTACATCCTCAAACATAGTACTATTGGTAAGGCCATAGGGGACGCTGCACAGTCAAACTGACATGACAGGTGTGTTTTGAAAGCAGATCTGTATGTAAACATACATCCAATAAAGCTACTGAAAGCCTATATAAACTGAGCAACAGGCTCGGACTCTATTGTATGACAGAGGCTCTTGTTATCCACTGTGGAATGTTTTGTTTCACAGGTTTGATGCACATTAGATGATGAATGGGATTATATTGGTTAAAAGAAATCCCTCACACATGTGGTTAAGCAAATCCAAATGCATGCTTAAGGGTTAGTGAGACATACATGTGATTTGTATTAGACTTAGGCCTTAAAGCAGGGTGAGTCTGTGTGTCTGAGGGCATAATCTGAGGAACAATCGCATCCCCGTGGGCAAATATGATGAAGTAATGAATGAATGAACGCCGCTGGGGGCTAGAAGCAATTTAACAATGTTTTTGAGCTTTTGAATTCAACTTTTGGTTGAATGTGAATCCTGCTGATGTAGGACTGCCATTAATTATTCAAGCAGGAGCAGACTAAAAATACCTGGCATGGTTAAAAATACCCCTCTCCCCTGGGTACCCACAACGCTCACACCTTCACATCCATAAGTTCAAAAAAAAAAAAAAACAGAGGTAGATGAAGTTACCTTCTCCCTCCACACTGTCTGTGATTTTCATCTCTTGGCCCGTGGTGAACGGCTCGGGCTGGCCGGGGGGTTTGTCTTGCTGGTGATGGTTGTTGGTGAAGCCATCCGGGGCGCACTGGCCGTTCCGCACCGCGGCCGGGCAGGGATCCACAATAGTCGGGTCTGGGACAGGGTAGGACTCTTGGTTCGCCGAATCTGTCATTGTTGCTGCAGTTTTTGTTTAGTTTTCTGGCTCAGACGCGGAGGGAGATGATGATTAAAGGAGAGAGAGAGAGGGAGAGAGAGAGATTTAAAAAAAAAAAAAGAAAAGAAAAGAAAAGATTCACACCGGTCCGCTAAGCGCAGCAGCCATCCAGCGCGTCCAATATGCCACCGGTGTCGACTCAGTTGCGCAGGGGAGGAAGATAAGAGATGGCGAGAGGAAGAGGAAGGGGGGTGGGGGG
>CM076658.1:18627702-18666940 GCA_038496675.1 Rachycentron canadum
TTTTTTTTTTTTTTTTTTTTCCCTCCTCCCCTTCCTCCTTCTCTCCTCCTCTCAGATCTCAGCTCCTCGACAGACCCCTGCATGAAACACCCAGTGACATCTGTCAGGGACTTTCAACAAATTAGCCTCCAGTTGTATTCTGAAACCAAACTTTAGCAGCATATAAAGCCAGAAACAGGCTCATGCTCAAGTTGTTTCTACTGATGATTCTGTAATAACAATGTCACAGGATACTTTTTATCAGTTTACTTGATCTAAAAATCGGTTACACATATTTCTTGATGGTGAAATTGGTCTTCTCACAATCGCCTCAAGTTATAAAGTTCAGAAAAAACCAACTCTTTTTTACCTGCCTGCCTGGTGCCTGGGCTTCATCATTAACCACCAGGGGGCGTCTAGACTCAAAGCTGTGAGCAGGTGAGTCAGTCAGCAAAATATCACAGAGGTAGACACCTACTTGTTCTGGAGGTCAGTGCATTTCAACAGAGCTATAGTACTGCTTTAAACTGTGTGTGTGTGTGTGTGTGTGTGTGGGGGGGGGGGGGGGGGGTTGGTGGGGATGGTGAGTATAGGCTAAATCAGTGGCTCTCAAAGTGGGGTCCTTGACAGGGTATGGTGAGAGAAAGGCTTCATTTTCACTATAATCACTTTTTTGGTCATGGGTTTCAAACACTTTGTAACTGCGATTAAAGCAAAAATCTTATCAGATGGGGGTCTGTGGTCTCCTATGTGTCAGTTTACGGGTCCTTGGTTTGAAAAAGTCTGAGAACCAAGGGGCTAAATTGTGAAGTAAGAGACAATATCCCTTCGTAGTTCTTGTTACCAGGTATTGACAACATTAACCAGCCTGGTCAGTACTCTGATCTAGGGATTAGGTAATAAATGACAAGGCTGTCCCAGCGGGCATTCACCTGTCGGTCATTGCTTTCAGGGTGAGGGCAGGGAGTGGATTTACTGGTTGTGCTCACATTTATTGCAAGAAATCTCTCTGGAGCAT
Source organism: Rachycentron canadum (assembly GCA_038496675.1). Taxonomy (NCBI): domain Eukaryota; kingdom Metazoa; phylum Chordata; class Actinopteri; order Carangiformes; family Rachycentridae; genus Rachycentron; species Rachycentron canadum. Next base: position 18,628,700 of record CM076658.1, read on the forward strand.
ACCTCTCAGCCTTTGCCAGAGACAATCCCCAGGATGAAGGTTGATATCCATAATCATATTTTACCAGAGGAGTGGCCCGATCTCAAGCAGGTAGGCACACATTCATGAAGGATCTGAGTGGTTTTTGTAACAGCCTGGTGCCTTAGCCTTGAGTGCACACAATTTATGGGGTAGATCTTATTTTGTGTGGTTCAGTGGGCTTTTTTTTTTTTTTTTTTTTTTTAAAAACATCAATTGTATCAATTTGGTGTCAGGCAGCGCTTCTCCTTGAATCCAATGCTACTAAATACCAGCAGCCAAAAATAAAATGTATAGACATTTCCCATTGGAGTGTCAGCAAAGAGTTTAACAGCTTACTCCATAAGTCTGTCTTCTTTATGGACGGTTAAACTTTAATCAATAGGAGGCTCCGGCCTTGCTCTATCTGATCGTGCTCTTATGTCTCTGTCACTGTGGAGGCCTGGCTTTAGCTAATCATTTCCCACGTTTACTGCTGGTTAGGAGACATGGCCAGAGGATGCTCTAAAGCGCTCTTTCTTTCTTGTTAGTGTATTTTCAGTCATACAGTAGCCTCCAATGTCACTTATTTGTTTGTCTTTAAATGCATACAAAAACAAATTTTGTGTGATTAATTTTTACGACATTGTATATTACCGTTAATTCCACACCAATCTTACCGACATAAACAGCTTTAGGACTAGAGCTAATGTGCCAAAAAAAACTTGGCGATGTCTTTTTAGTAAAAGAAAGAATGAAAAAATGATTTAACCTCAGTGTTTGTGTTGAAAGAGTTATAGAGAGGTTGTGATTCAACTTCATGGTCATTTTGGAGGCTGCAGTTAGTGGAATTTTACAGGTGTTTCTGTTATTTCTAACCCTCTTATATCAGTGAGGGTAGGCTAAATAACAGATACCCCCCACTGCATAATGCAATACAATTCACACGACACAGAAGAGATAAAACGTTGAAATTACACCTAGAGAGGACTAACTGAAATCAAAATACACTTGTTTGGGATCTGTATGAGTAATGTTTCCTAGAATGTATTGTCAACATCAATCACAGATATGGAGAAAAACTAAATATATATATTGGCAATATTTTACACCTGGAGTCTTTAAAAGCCCAAACAAAGCTGCAACATGTCTTCAGTTCAAAACCATGTTTATATGAAACTCATAAAACTGGGGGGAAAGTCATGAAGGCAAAAAAATAATGTAATTACAGGAAATGTCTTTTGAGATTTAACGGGCCTGGGATCTCAGGACCTTAAACAGAAAATTCTGGTATGCATTTATTTTATTTAAAGCAGCTGTCATTTAAATAGCTATATCACTCCTTTAAATCTTAAAGTGCCAAAAACCCACTTTGCATTTTGAAAAACTGAAGCTTCACTATGTCTATATCTATATATCTACTAAGTACATAGTTCTGCTGATCTGGAGGGATATGAAATGGTGCTGTATTGCTCACATAGATCGTTTGAGGCTTCATTTGTATGCAAAAGACCCAATAACCTCAGATGACATTCACTCTGTTGATCCAGGGTGTTGGAGTGGATAGTCCTCTAGGAAGAAGATTGAACCTTCGCAGATCAAATCTGATTTTCAGATTTTTAGAATGTGATATTTTTTAATATATTTTGCATGTGTTACAGAGGTATGGATATGATGGGTTTGTCCAGCTTCACCATCACTGCAAGGTCAGTCAATGCAATATATATATATGTGTGTGTGTGTGTGTGTGTGTGTGTGTGCGTGTGCATGCATGTGCATACGGAAAGGGCACAGGTACATGAGCATATATGTAATTGTACTGCGTACTATGCTGGGCAAACAGCAGGTTCTTCCCGGCTGCACCGCACCCTGTGGACCTGTCAGGCTGGTCCTGGCTATGTGAGCAGCTGCAGAACTCAGCACGTTGCTTCTGCGTCAGCAGAGATATTCACTTCAAACCCAGCAGCAACACAACAGAAAGCAGAAAAGTCTGGCAGCTGCGTGGCCAATGCAACTTTTTGCAGAAGATATTGGTTGAACTTATGGCATCAGCTGCGGACAGTAGTTGAATGTTGAATGTCACATTGATGCATACATACATAAGCTGTGTCTGGTGATAAACATCTGTTTCAGTCTTAACGGCAGTGATAAAAGCAAGATCTCAGAAGACTCAAAGCCAAATTGTGACATCCAAGATAAGGGATTGTCTTTAACAGCCATTAACAGGGGTGATAAATTAACCAGATGTTGTTTGTGTATTTAGGTCTGCAATTAAACATATATCAAAAACATGTCTAGTGTGTATCATCAAAGTATGACTCAACTGTCTGCTGCCATCATGTGGTTGTATTTTGAAATGCTATAAAATTATAATAAGTGAAATGACAAAGAACAAGGACGATAAATCTGTCAGCGTGCAGGCTTTACAATGGAGAGACGACAAACATATTAGATGTGGTAATATCATTTAGAGATGTGACTGGTTTTAGCACTGTGTTTCAGGGAGAAGCAAAGATGATGAAGGATGGGAAGCTGTTCCGAGTGATTCAAGAAAACTGCTGGGATGCCAGTGCACGAATACAAGACATGGATCAACATGGTACAGGCACAGATATGAAAGATGTACACAAGCTACATCTTCATCTAATCGATGACTAAAAACAATGTTTCTGTTCTTGATATTCAGGTGTGACTGTTCAGGCCCTTTCTACTGTTCCTGTTATGTTCAGTTACTGGGTGAGTGCAAACAATGCAGTTTCAGTATCATGTTTTATTGCTGAGAGCCAGAAACTACAGAGTATTGTTTACTGTTCCCAGACTTAACGTGAGCTCCACTTGTGCTGAAAAAAGAACAAATTAAATTTAAGGTCTTTTGTGCAGTACCATGGTAACTTATCTGTAGCTGTTAACTATATTTGTTCTTCTGTCACAGAAGCACCAACACTAAGAAGAAACCTCTATGATTAAAATGCTTTTCAACTCTCTCTGATGTATTTACCTGTTTTCTTTTTATTTTTTTCGGTTTGCAGGCCAAACCTCACGACACACTGGATCTCTGCGTCATTTTAAATGACAATTTGGCCCAGACAGTGCGTAGCCACCCTAAGAGGTTTGTGGGCCTGGGAACGCTGCCCATGCAAGCTCCTGACTTGGCCGTCCTGGAGATGAGGCGTTGCGTAAAGGAGCTGGGCTTCCCTGGAGTGCAGATTGGCTCACATATCAACAACTGGGACCTAAATGCTTCTGAACTCTATCCCTTCTATGCTGTGAGACATTGCATACTGATGTATGCTTATATTACAATATAATGTTCTAACAATAGTTGAAAATCTGCCTATGTTTACAATTCACTGACAATTTAATGACCATAGTGACATTCCTTTGGATTTTCAGGTCAAGATCTCATTCATGGAGAAATACTGATCTTGCAGTGTGTCCTCCCCACAGGCAGCTGAGGAGCTGGGCTGCTCCATATTTGTCCACCCATGGGACATGCAGACAGATGGGAGGATGGCTAAGTATTGGCTGCCCTGGCTGGTGGGTGAGGGAGATGGAGTAGGAAGAGTCAATAAACCAACAGTAACACTAACAGCAGTAAAAGCTCAACTGTAACATTATGCCTAGAATTTTCTAAAATAATCAATGAACCTATCATAAACCAATCATTGTATTTCCATTTAAAATCCCCACATGGTGCTGGTTCTTTACCTTTCCCATCATTTTTGATGCATTGTGTTTATGGTCAATGGTAACCAGGTATGCTCTGTTTTAATTGCCACTTAGCATACTAGCCCACTTACACTGTTTTACAATAACAAGACATTTCATTAGAATTTGAAAAGAGAGATTTTATTTTGTTGTCCTTTCTGTCACAAAGGCATGCCCTCAGAGACGACCATGGCTATTTGCTCAATGATATTTGGAGGTGTCTTCGAGAGATTTCCCAAACTGAAAGTCTGCTTTGCTCATGGAGGTACAGAAGAGAGCACCTTTCAAGGCATTCTCACTTCATGCCCAGTTGAAGGTGTAATGAAGCGGCCTGGTGTTGTTTGACCTTAAATGCACAGTATTTTGTTCATCTGGTTACAGGTGGCTCTTTCCCTTTCACCGTTGGCAGAATTGAACATGGCCACACAGTCCGTCCTGACCTGTGTGCAGTCGACAACAAGATCAGTCCACGGAAATACCTTGGCTCTTTCTACACTGACTCCCTGGTTCACGATCCCACTGCCCTGAAGCTGCTCATTGATGTTATTGGAAAAGTGAGCTTCATTCATTCAACACACGCCATGTTTTATTGGTGGTCAGAGAGAGTCCAGACAATTTAAAGAAATTGAGGAGTTTCCATTATTGAGCACGGAGTGTGAGTGGGTAGTTTGAGTGCATCATCAGTTATTTCTGTAACACCACTTTAACCTTGGATACACATTCTTTACAGTGGTTCTGCTGATGACACTAACTATTCCTGTCACATTGACAGAAATACTGTTGATGTGTTCAATGCTGCAATAGTTCTCTAAATTCATGTGTGTATTGCTCCTTCAGGATAAAGTGATGCTGGGAACAGATTATCCATTTCCACTGGGTGAGCTGCAGCCTGGATCACTGATTGAGTCAATGGATGAGTTTGATGAGACTATAAAGGTAACAACAGTATTTCCCTCTCCTACATTTAGAAAATGCAAATGTGGTTGTCATGAGTTGACTCTATGACACATAGCCAAAGAAAAGTCTTGACAGGGACACAGTGTAGTTAGTCTTACATAGAGAACTGTCTTTAACTCTGCAAATTAAATTGTGTCAATCAGCGCATGAGTGGATTTTTTTATGTCTTAAAGGGCTGTAGCTAGAATTTAATGTAATGCATATTCCTTTATATTTCAGGATAAACTGCTTGCTGGAAACGCTCTGGAATTTTTGGGACTGAAAAGAGAGAAATTTGAGTAACATAAATATGTGAAATACACCCAGCGATTCGGTGTGACAGTTTTATTCAAATATGCATATTTTCATGATATAAAACATCCTGAAGCTTGTATGGTAGATATAATCAATTTCACTGTGGTTTGTTATAATAAAGTCAGTATTTGTTCAGTATTTTGTGAATTGCCCTATTTGTTACTGATAACATGCACAAATAATTCTAAATTACAATTGTGTTTTAATTGATTAAAGATTTAATCATATAATTAAAATCATAACTACATTGTAGTGATAAATATGATGTTCTTGTGGCCTCTGTTGGAAGTCATGTATCAATCACTGACCTAGATAAATTTTATAAACTGTACATGCCCATGAGGCTGCCACTCACAACAGCATGTTGTGGGCTATTACAATAATGGTATCTTTTTTTTTTTTTGACTAATCCTCATTCCTTTCTTACTAATATGAGCCATCACTCGTTACAAAACAGTTGTCCTGAATTGCTAAAAATAAATTTGTAAATAAAAGATGCTGTAAAATGTTTGACTATTTCAAATGAGTTATGTGTTGGATTAATGTTTGGGGCAATGTACACTAAGTGTTTGGCCAACGTTCGGCCTCACGTTTGGGCAATGTTCACAGTATGTTCTAGAAAAGTTCCAAAGTTGATTAAACCGTTATATTTCATCTCTACTGCTGCGGCAAACTATCCCTTCACCATGAGGGAACGAGGTGTGTTGGCAGGGCCTCCGAGCTCTGGCCCCATGGAGGGAGAGGCCTCACAGTTCATCCCATCCCTGCTTGAGGTAGGAAGCATGTGCTCATCTGGTTGGACAACGTCTCAGCCATGTACCACATAAACCACCACAGTGGGGGCATTAAAACCACACAGTTACTGAGGGCATCCTGTGACCTGCCGGCTGACCAGGTTGGGGGCAATGGCCTCACTGGGAGAAAGATTTTGTATCCCAGTACTTGTTGCCTCCAACAGTGTGTTCAGCCCCTAATTGTCTCGTTAATCCCCTTCAATATGACTGGAGAAGACTAAATTATTAATTATTTACAAAATAAAACCTTTCTCCGTTTACTCAGCGGTAATAGCCGCCGGGTAGCCATCAGACGGACCGCACCATTACGCTTGACAGTCTTGAGCGTCGCGCTATGGTCTCACCAACGAAGAAGCCGTTGTTTCCTGTGCGACATTGTCGTCACGTCCGCTTTATCCATGCCCCGAGTGAACGTTGGAGAGCAATGGCGGCGTGCCGGGGATCTTCGTCGAAGTGGTTTTTCACCCGGGAGCAGCTCGAAACCACGCCGTCCCGCCGATGTGGAGTAGAACCAGATCGGGAGCTCTCCTACCGACAGCAAGCGGCGAATCTGATCCAAGATATGGGCCAGAGACTCAATGTGTATCCTTTGTAAACAAACTTATCCCTCGAGCAGACTGGAAGTAGACATGGCGCTAACCGTTGGAGCGGGCCCATAACGTCAAGTTATTTTAAACCGGGTGCTGAGGTCAGGGGAGAAATTTCGCGTTATTTTTAAATTGTATTTTCGCATTGGTTAAAATATTGTTGTAATAAGAAATCTTCAGATGGAATCTCGATAACGTAATTGTACGTTTAGCTCTGCGCTAATGTAGCACATTAACCACATTAGCTAGCTGAGGGTTGGCGTCGGATAGGCCGCTAGGCTAGTTTGCAGCTGTTGCTAATCACTTGCCCACTAAAATAAAATGGGTCCTGCCTCCCTTGACATGGTATAGCTTAGCTTAATAAATAATCGTGTGCTTCATTAGACTAAGTAAGCGAATGTATGACGTTTTTATGTGACACGCTTGTTATTTTTATATAGCACTAGTATAATTAGCGTAAAGCTAAGTCACTTGCTTCACCAATGTCGTCGGCTCAGCTTTCTAACTGCTCTTTACTAATGTAAAACGATGTGATAGTGCTAATAAGTCGCCCGTCGACGTGTGTATTATACTTAAGTTAATTAGTGTTCATTTCCCAGAAGTTTCCTTGACTCCCCCCTTTCCAGCTCTCAATTAACAATTAATACAGCCATTGTTTACATGCATAGATTTTATATGCACCATTCCTTCACCAAATTCCATAGAAATGTAAGTATTTTGTTACATAATATTACTGGCTTGCAGCCTAGTATCACATGTTGAGCAGACTGACTGAAATTACATAACTTAGGTAGTTTGGGGTCTGGATTTAATTGTCTTTATGCTTTTACACAGATAATATCTCCAACCACCTTATTCTTGGCCGCAAAAGTGGAAGAGCAACCTCGGAAGCTCGAACATGTGATCAAAGTTGCACATGCTTGCCTAAACCCCCAAGAACCACCTCTAGACACAAAAAGTAACGTAAGTTCGGGAAGCTCTGCACATTGTATGGTTGAATGTTGTTTTTTCCCTCTCCACATCTGTCCAGTTCTTTTCTCTCAGTGGTCATGGTTTCCCTGTGTACAGTTAACTGGCTGTGCCACATTCCCTCGCCCTGTACAAAGGGTCTTATTTTTACACATCTGGTCTGCTGTTGGTGTGCAACAAGCACCTGCACCTACCGAGACTGACATTAATAGTAAAATGAGCCTCTCTGTTTGGAGTTTTGGCCATTTGAAATTCAGTTGTTAGAGGGATAGATTAATAGACTCATTACAATTGTGTTGTAATGACTGTCTATCAAACTTCAGGCATACCTCCAGCAAGCTCAAGAGCTGGTGATACTTGAATCCATAGTGCTGCAGACCCTGGGTAAGTAGTGGTGACTGGAGTGGATGACTTGAGCGAGAGAGAGAGAGAGTACTTTTGTTTATCATTATCATTATCATTAGCTTTTCATTGTCAGTAAGGGAGTAGTGCTATAAAACACTGATTATATTCATCACAGCCTGTTATGTGAAATGTTTTACCAGCTACTGTATGGGTATCATGTCAAGTATGTATTTTCAATAAATCATGTAAAGGTGACATGTCATTCTCTCAATGCTGACATTGGTCATGAACTATGCTATTGAGTAAGCCTTTATGGCATTTTTAGAACAAGTATTTACACATTGTATCTTCATTTCACTTCTGTGCAACATTTTATTTCATGGTCACAACTACCGATTACATTTGATACTGCAGATTGTCACCCAGGGTGAAAGTAGTCAGAGCTGAACTGGTTGTGCTCAATTTATAAAAACTTGTGGCGTACATGAAAAATTGACCATCAAGTTCCATTGTTTTAGATTTAATATATATATATATATATATATATATATATATATATATATATATACACACACACACACACACACACCTTTATATAATCTGAATTAATAGCCTTGGAATTTGGTGCAAGATTTGTATGTTTAATCATAAAATGACATGTCACCTCCCAACTGTGTTTGTGTTGAACTCACCTGTCATGTATTTTGTTCCAGGCTTTGAAATTACTATTGATCACCCACACACTGATGTGGTGAAATGTTCCCAGCTAGTGCGAGGTAGAGGCTTCCTTCTTTGCTCTTTGTGCCCTCTGGTCTTGTTTGTCCCACCTCAGATATGGGTGGGGTGGGGGGTGAAAAACCTTGCTGATTTAATGGTTGCATAACCACACGCCTTGTTCTTTTTTCCTTTGAAGACCCTTTGAGTTTATTGTATGACATAGCACATAAAGAGGAACATTTGCTTGACACTTATTGGGCCAAGTCTAAGACAGAATTTTTATAATTTAGTATTGGCCTTTGCCATTTCAATGCCCTTATGAGGTGAGCGGAAACTTAAATAGAATAATTAGTTGTAGTTTACTCTTTACATATTTGTCATATGTGTATACAAAATCACATGTAAACTCATCAAATTGGTGCTTTGAACTTTTTCTTCTATTTAACTAAACCTTCAGTAACTGGTCATAAAATCTTTTTTTAAAATTTGCCTGAATCTGAATATTTGTAAAATGATTGTTGATCATGATAAAGTAACTCTGAAAGCAATAATTAATAATATTGACATATCGGCCAGGTTTTCCTGCAGACCTAATTAAGAAAAATCATCAAACGTACTGAAAAATTTGAAAATGAAGCTACAGTTTGTGCCAAATGATGTTTTCAGTCTTGGTCTTGGCTTAATTGGTGTAATGAAAATTAACTTACAAAAGGCATACATTTAGTTCTGTCCTAAAGATAACAAATTGCTTTGCCTTGCATAAATAGTAATCCTTCTTCCTTTCCCCTTCTTTCTCTTGTGTTTGTCTCCTACAGCAAGCAAGGATCTGGCACAGACTTCCTATTTCATGGCTACCAACAGGTTGTTATCCTGCCCCTCCTTTGTTGCACTTTGACTGCACACCATAGCTTCCTGTAATGCAGGGTACCCTTTCAGTGTCCAACGGGCCCTACTTGCGCTGGTGGTTGTTGGGACGCTTGCCTCTCCCCCTCAGCTCCCCTCCCTTGTTCAAAGGAAGCGGGACAGGGTGGCTTGTAGCGTTACCGGCCCCAGCCGCAGTGCGGTGTATTGTACAAGGGACCATGTGTTGGCACAGATGGGTTGAATGCAAGATGTGAAGTGTAGTGGTGCGCTTGAAACCCACATGTTTGTTTGGTTGCGAAAAAGTGCATAATTCTAAAAGAGAAAGACACTTTGGTAGCCTGAATAGCAGCTAAAGATTTCACAGATGTAAACATTTCTCGTAGAGGTCCTTCCGGTAAGTACCGCAAATTCATTTTTAACATTTTCTTTTTCATATCCATTTGTTCAAAATGCATTATCTTCTCAGAAATTTTCAACTTTTGCAATATTTGCTTGTTTCTTTTCTTGCTCTACAACATTCTTTTCTACATGTAGCTTATGTAAAAGATGTGATGAGAAAAATCCCATTAAGGACCTACAAAATATGTAGCAAAGCCATATAGTATCTCTTGTGTACGTCAACATGCATTAGGTTATGGATTATTAAGTAAGGACAAATTGTCTTTTCTTGACATGTCTTAGAAGGAAAACTGGGTCCTTAAAGGGTTTGTTCAAAGTAGGCAGTGGTGGAAAAGAACTGGTGTTACTGCATTTAACTTTACATTTACTTCTCCAAATCAGTTGACAATGTCTGGATGCGGATTGTGAATGATGTTATAGGTTTTTAGCACTTTTAAGAATCAAACCTACTGTCTTGTTAAAATAGCTCAGAATACTTAGAAATGTATTGGTTTGAATTTAGCTATGAAGACTCACGTCCTTAATGTTTGAAGGGATTTTGTGTAAATTAATGGCAGAGAGGTTTTTTTTTTTGAGTGAAGCCATCAGCCAAATACTTGAAAAAGTCGGCTGTGACTAATAGCTTTGGTCAAGGGCACTATAATGTGACAGACCAGCCTCCAGACATTGTATTTGCACAAGGTTACCATCCAGCTTTTACCAAAATGTAGTAAGTTATGGATGCTGACTGTTGAATTGAGCTATAACATGGACTAAGACCTCCCTCAGAATCTTTCATTCATCATGACTGCAATATCATGTTCATGGATTAAGTTTCTGAATTGATTGTGGGGAACCAACTTTTGACCAAAAAAACAGCCTTAAAGCCAAGTTGATTAACTGATTGATCTGGTTCTCCAAAAATGAAGTTATATTAACTTTGATGACAAAGAACCAAAACACTTGGGAGTTCAAAATGTTTAGTAGCAGCATGTGTCAACATTTTAGCTTTCAATATTTGGATGGTAGCCATTTGTCTATTAATGTTTGACTGTGATATGAGTATGTTGTACTGTCTAATTATGATCACTAGGTGCATTACTCTTCACTCTTGCAATTCTATTGTAGGATGATGTGGTTGAGTTATTGGTCAGCTATGAAATTTAATTTAGAAAGTATTGAGAGTGTAGACTTCAGCGTACCCCTAACACCAGCAGCAATGCTGCTAAAGATTTATCCCTGTTAACACAGTCCGAAGAAAGAGAGCGCTGTAAGAGCCGCTGCTCATCAGTTCACTTTACAATTATGCAACTGTCACGTGGGTGGCCTCAGGGTTCAGTGTGTTTCACAATGGGCACGCTACACTTAGTTACTTCACATGGCCCCCCACTCACTTCCCTTACTTTTGTTTTGATGTCCCAACATTTAAATCAACCTTAAAACACAAAACATTTGTAAATTCTCACCTTTTACCTTTAAGCACACAGGGAATTTGTCCCCCCCCTTTTTTTTTTATTATGTGTATTTTAATGTCATTAAATGCCCTGTAAACCTGTAGTGTTACCAGAGTTTGATGTGCAAAGCTCTTGCAATACTAGAGAAAATTTTATCCAAACAATCAAATTATGGCCTGTCTTTTGCAACCGATGCCACCAGTAAATTAAAGTTGTCTGCTCCCTCTTGTTTTTTTTTTCTCTTTTCTCCACATGTGGGACCAATCTTGACCACACCTGGCCTGAACTCACTCCTGTGCCGGCACACATGTGAAATTTTCACTGTCTTACACACACTGCACACACGCACCATTTGCGCATACCATCACACACTATACAGTCTCCACCTCACTACCTTCTGCCTCCAGTACAAGCCCACAGTGATCGCCTGTGTGTGCATCCACCTGGCGTGTAAGTGGTCCAACTGGGAGATCCCAGTTTCCACTGACGGGAAACACTGGTGGGAGTACGTGGACAGCTCTGTCACTCTTGAGCTGCTTGATGGTGAGATGCAATATTAATGTTTTACTTTGCCATAATGTGTTACATTAAATTTTACTTGCATCTATTTCTAGTGTCGTAAGTTTATCTACAGTATCTGGATGTGCTGTAACCATTTACCTGAAGTTTATATAATTTGTATTTTAACAATGTAAATGAGAGAACAGACAGTTGCATTGTTTAAGTTTAGCAGGAGACAATATTCATGTCTTGTACTTGCAGAGTTGACCCACGAGTTTCTGCAGATTCTGGAGAAGACACCCAGTCGGTTAAAGAGGATACGCAACTGGAGGGTAGGACATGTTTCTGAACGAAGTGCAGTTCTGAAAACGGTTAGAATTGCTATTGGAACAATAAACATCCCAGATTTGGCAAAGAACTGTACGATGCAGAAATAAGAGTTGAAAACAAATCCTTCTACATTGGTTATTTGTACCCATTGAAGTCCCAGCAGAGAGCTTACTGCTAACTAAAAACAAACTTCACAGTCTCACAAATCTCCTCTCCCTTCTAGGCAACACAAGCTGCCAAAAAGCCCAAAACTGAGAGCACCCAGTTGATGGATAACTCGTTTGCTGGGCCATCCATGCTCCAAGACCAGGGTGATGCCTCACTGTCTGGAGTTTCCTCCTCCAACCCAAGCTTTTCCAAGGCAGGTGCCACCTTTACTGTGCCCATGAATGTTCAGTCTGGAGTTGGACCCCTGCCTCTGGACACCATGGTTGGCACATACAATCCTGCTAGCCACAGTGAGTGGCCCCAGGGCAAACAGAACCAAGCAGGCTACCCTTCCGCCTGTTTAAAACAGGAACCCCTCAACATCCCCCTCCAAGAACAGACTCTCTCCTTGCAGACCTCCACTTCCTCTTTGCTCCAGCATCCATCAATATATAGGACTGAAAAAACAATAGACTTCAACCCTGTCAAACAGGAACAAAAGGGAGCTGGTGGGGGTGGAGTGGGCAAGCATCAGCCACCACCTCAGCCTGCATACCCTCCACCAGTTCAGCCTCCTCCACCGCAACCATCTCCAGCTCAGAAGCTGTCTCTGGACAAATACAGAGAGAAACATGCAGCAGAGCTGGCTGTCTCTGGGCAGAAACGCCGGCAGGAGCAGCATGGAGGTGCCATGGATTGTGAAATGTCGTCTTCCTCCTCTTCTACCTATGCACCATCATCTATGAGCCAAGTAGACCATAGAAAACATTCACAGCCCCACCAAACATCCCATGGTGGTGGTCTCAGCACCACTGCCTCCCCAATGAAAATTAAAGCCCCTTCCTCCTCAACTTCAGGCCAAGATCGACGTCATCACAGTGACAAACGGGACAAAAGCTCGCTGAAACTCCGCCTGGCTGTTGCTGGGTCTGGCGGCAGCTCTCAGCTGGATAGAAGTGGGCAACCCAGCAAAGACGAGCTTAAGATGAAGATAAAAGTGTCATCATCAGACTGCCACAGCTCATCAGAAGAAGGCATGGCAACCACCAACAACAAGAGTAAACATTCCAGCCCACTGGTCAATAAGGAGAAACATCGTGGAGCAGAGCACAACCTCCATCGCCATCACAAGCACAGTCACCCTCACACACACAGTGGCAATGGGCGAGGAGGTCCCGAGGGCCCAGGTGGCGGAGGAGGCTTGCTGCGGGGTACCCCTGGACTGGTCAGTATGGAAGGGATGACACTCGCTCCTCCCGGATCCACCTCTTTGTCTTCATCCACATCACGCAAGAGGGCATATCCAGAGGTCAGCCACAACCACCACCCTCCCTCCTCATCCTCCACTTCTTGCTCAAAAGTGAGCAAAATCTCCAAGGGTGGCACTGGTGCTGCAGGTACTTCATCTTTTTCTTCCCCCTTTTCTCCCCTTTGCTCTTCTCCTGTACTGCAGTGTGTCTCATCTGGCTTGCAGCTCTTTGGCTAACCCCGCTCCCTACCTCCCTCCCTCCTCCCCTCCCTCCTCCTCCTCTTCCTTATTCTTGTTTCTCCTCCTCCCTCCTGTCACACCCAGGTGGGCTGCGGACCTCTCAGCAGTACCCTCCTCCTAGTGAATCGCCACATGAAGTGGGAGAGCAGAGACACTGAGTCCACCACTCTGCAGCTATGGCCAGCACATGGAAATGGCTTCAAACTACCCACAGTTGAAACATTGAAGACTATGCTCACCTCCTTGTCAAGTGCCCTAGAAAAATAACTCTATGTGATGATAAACCCTTTACTTAAAGGCAGAAAACTTATCTCCAAAAACACAAAAAGTATTGTTGGACTCAATTTCTGAGAGAGACTAGAAAAAAAAATAATTATGCTTCCTGACTGTCACATCTCTGGGCTGATATGCTCAGTCCTATTTTTCTGTTAGTGTTGAATTGCTGCTTGGTTCTCCTTCCTCCTGAAATGGGTCTAGGAATGTGCAAAGGTGGGTGGGAGTGTGGTGGGGAGGGGTTGAGTGTGTGTTTTCATAAGGAGGGGAATCCTTCATTTAAAGTTCTCCATATGAGGAAACAAAAGTATTACAAGTATTATAAATAATTTAACGGAGTCACATTTCTGCAGTTGTATGGAGGAAGCCAGTGGCCAGCTGGAGATGAGTTCAAGTTATGTTTGCTGGCATTCCATTTAGTACTGTTGATGGATGCAATTTTTTTTTAGGTGTAAAGTTTCATCTCCTCAATTACTTTCTTGTCTTGATTTCTTTTTATACTTAAGTACTGTGCGTATGATTTGCATGTTTCAATCATCAAAGGGATTTAAAAGGAGAGCACTTACTTACTGTTTACAGGAAGTGGAGATAAATGTACATACGTTTTTGTATGTTTAAAGAAAAAAAAGCTATTCTATGACTACTCAGGTTTGGAGCTGCTTGTAATTATAACAAGATAACTATAATACCTATAAAAGACTTTTATTTTGTTGATCTACCGTTGGGGCATCATCGGGTGAATTATTGCAGCATTCCAGTGGTGTGTGCTTCTTACAGCCTTCCCACAGAGGGTGCTGTTCTGTGCTTTTCCATCGCAGGAAATGTCAGTTGATGCCCTCAACACAGGCACATACGACCTACTAATCACATCAGAGCGATGCAATTTGTACCAAAAATTATTTTTTGGACCTCTAAGTAGACCTTCAGCTGGATGCCAAAGGTTTTGCCTCAAAAAGAAAAAAAACAGACAGGACAATAGTAGTTTGCTATTAAAGTTTACATAACCATTTTTATTTTGAAGTGCATCAGACATAATGTTATGACATGAAGCTGTAGCCCTTTAGATGTCAGCCCATGAAGGGATACATGTATTATTCAATCAATCATTAACAGGGTCCTATTCAGGAGAAGAAAAAAAATCTTGTTGGCTCTTTCCATTCCAGCTACAGTTGTTAGAACAGTGACTAATGCCATATGCAAGATGACCTGCTGCATATGTTGGAAACCTTAAGTATCTACAATGTGGCCAAGCTAGTTAATTGTCACTGACGTCCTCACCCAATTGATTGAATTTATATATTTACAGCCATGTAACTGTCCGGACAAGTCTATACACTAGTTCAGTTCATTAAACGCCATTGTTCTAAAATCTTGACATGACCCAGTCCACTCTGTTTTTGACTGGGTTACTCATTTATTTTTAGAGTGTGCAAAATGCCTAAGGAGCCTGAGGCTGGATTGTTTGTACCCTCATTAGGGATTTTACAGTTGGACACAGAACAACAGCAGTTTGGGGACAAATGAGCATAAGCCACTCTTTATATCTTTTTTTCTTTTCATTTCAATATTACAAATAAACTTCAAAGTTGCCACTATCCTGACACAGTATAAATCCTGGTTGTTGCTGTCAATTTATTACACATACTGTATATGCATGTTGCTAGACTCTAGGACCTTTAAAAAAAAAAAAAGTACTGCTTCTTGGATTCAATTTGAGATGTCATAAGCTTCTAGTAATGACAAATGCCTATCTGTGGCTTGTGTCTTAAGCACAATATAACACACTCCTCAACTCATTAGGAAAGCTAACAGGAAGTGACAGTTAATTCTTAGTACCTATCTTGAAGGTTATGAAAATTACCTTGTAATATATGTACTGCAATATGGACTAGTCACGTTTATCCCAAACTAAATATTTCACACCGGAGAAACAGAGAGCTACACTGCAGAAATGTAAAATTTTATAAGATTGGCACATTTCAAGTCAGTAACAAAAGTGTGGCATCTGTCTTTTCACATTTTATAGCTTGTTAGTGTACAAAGTTAAATCAACAAAAGTGCTTCTTGCATAAAGCCATGTAAATTTCAGCTCAAAAATGTAATGACATATTCTTCACCTTTGATATACTCAGCATTATCTCCGGAAAAGTCTGGGACAGAACACTGACACCATTGGATCAGTGTCAGGTCCTCAAAGGGTCACAAAAGAATACTTTGTGTTACGATTAACCAACCTAAATTAATTAATAAATGCCCCCTTCAAAAATATTCTGTTTTAGTGCAACCCCTTGTTAACCACACTGTCCCTGTGGGTGACCACAGCAGTTCTTTTTCTGTGTTTCCCAATAGTTCTCTCCAGTCTCAAGTTTGGGGATAAATGAATGCTTGAGGAGCTGGTCTGCAGATGGTCGTAGTCTCTGGTCACTGGAGTGGAGAGAAAATTAGGGATTTCATTCACAAGCCAAACGTTTCACACTGTTAGCAAATCCATTTTTGCATAAATAGAAATATGGAAAGGTGTAGTGATTTTATGAAAGGGGTGTTCTGTGGTTGTTAACAAGAGAAGATACACGCTCTCACCTTGTTAGGCAGATTTTTACAAAATCCTTGGCATTATCAGAGAATCCATCTGGTAATGTGGGCATCAACCCTCTCTGAGCTCCAATGTAGAACAAGGCAGCTATCTTGTCCATGTGTGCAAGTGGTGGTTTCCCTGTGGCCATCTCAAACACTGTGCAACCTACACTCCATATATCTGACTTCCTGCCATATCCTGTCTCATTGATAACCTAAGAGATGACAAAATGTCAGAGTAGTTCAGAAGTCCAATTATAAGTTCAACAGGAACAAGTATAGCTTGTTCAATTCAAAAGGAGTCACGGGGTAAAAGCATCATAGCTACCTCTGGTGCCATCCAGTAAGGTGTTCCATGAACAGACTTAAGCAGGTCTCCACTGCTGCTTGCTGTGTGGTTCAAGCAGCTGAGACGTCGTGCACAGCCAAAGTCTATGAGCTTGATGACGCCAGTGGGCATCAGCATGACATTGTTTCCTTTCAAGTCACGATGAATCACCCTGTTCAGGTGAAGGTAGGCCACCCCTTCCAGGATCTGATGGGTGTACAGAGCTAGAACTCGCTCTGGCAGAGGACCAAACCTGAGGGGAGTAAAGGGAACAAATGCAGGATTAAGGTTATTTGAAAAGACCATTTATTGTGAGGTCCTGCCCTGATGTTTTGTCAGTAATGTGCCTTTCCTAATATTCTGGCAGATATTTCAAATGGGTCAACGGCAAGTTATGTCAAATCATCCTAACCTGTGAAGGATGCTGGCGATGGATCCTCCTGGGATGTACTCCATGAAGATGGAAACCACATGCTGATAAAGGGAAGTCCCCAAAAAGCTCACAATGTTGGTGTGACTTAGGGTTTTAAGCAGTTCCACTTCCCCCTGCAGACGACTGTATTCCCTCTTAGCAGCGTCGGGGTCAGAGGTGTCCAGACTGACCTGTTTCACAGCTATCAACTGCCCATGGTTGGTCAGGCCACAATACACCTGGTAAGAATAAAGCAGGGTTAGTCAGAGTTAGTTCAACGTCCAAGCCTACTGCCATGGACGATATGGTTATTTGTGTTGGATTAATCCACAGTGCAGGACGGTAGGAAAAGTTTCTTTAAGGTTAGGAGTAATAACAAAGGAGGTTAATTGTCTTGCAATTGAAAAGTTGGTTATAAAAGGGAACAGTACAGTTTGTGCATGAGTAATTTATGTTGCTGGCAGACTTACTGTCCCATAGGCCCCCCTGCCAAGCACTTCACCCTTTGTCCATGTGATGGTGTCATCTACAGCCACCCCAGAGCCTAGCAGAGCTGCATGTCTGTCTGTTGAAATGACCTGCAATAAAAAACACAATCAAAGAAACCCAACGTTTGTTAGCATGCAGCATGAACTAGATTATCAATTGAAAATCACTCATGAATTTACAATGCATTTATTAAAAAAAGGGAGGTTTTGAGGCTTCAGTTGGATTATGGCAATTATCAATAATCATTTTGATTTCTGAGATTTCTGAATTGGTTTACTGAAAATTTTTGAAACGTTTTCAACAGATTAGTAGGCTAAATGTGTGAGGTCCTGTTAAAATCACTGGCACAGTGAGTGAGACCGTCCTCCCGCCATGTTCAGGACTGTCATCCACTGTGTGTGAGACATTTTAATGGAGGTAGAAGGATTTACCACCACCTAAACACTTACAAAAAAAAAAAAATGCTGATCAAAAACACTTCAACAAAGCATAAATATATCTATGCTGTGCAAGTACGTTTCTTTGTGTATTATTATGAAAGTTTTTTTTTTTGATAATTGACAACATGTATTGGAAAGTAAAGCTGACACAAAATATAAATTAGAGGAAAAAATAAAAGCTCTTCCTATAAAATGACTGTCTCACCTCCCATAATTAATCTGGTACACTGCCTAGATATGTGGAGTTATAAAAGAGCATGGTGGAATAAGTAGAGATTCAAATGGCAATTTCCTATTATATCAGTAACAATGTTTTTCTTTCTTCAGTTTTGTTTCTTTCAACAACAATGTTAACCAACAACATTACCTCAGGAGACATATTTGTTCCTGATTCAGGATCTTCTCTCTTGGACTCCTTATGGCTCGATTCCTGGTTTTCGGGACACGGGCCGATAGATGCGTCCCTCTCGTCCAGTGAGATCAGCTCCTCAGCCAGACATTGCAGGAGGTCATCTGTGAGCGGCCCATCTCCCACTTCATCTAGAAACTTCTGGTAAACTGGTGACATAACAGTGTGGCTGCTGCTGCTGGAGGAAGTCCATGTGTTGATCTTTGGCTGGTGGGAGTTGTGCAGTAACACAGGCTCAGGAACTGGTCTGTTTGGGTTTCCTTTTGATGACTTCATACAGATTTCTTGCATATTCATGAGCATGTGATGAGAATCTTTAGCCTGAGGTGTATTTGTTGGCATCGTCAGTGTTTTTTCATCAGACCCATGTCTAGAAACAGCCTCCTTTATGGTAGATAATATATGATCTTCACCCTCTTCGTGAGCGCTATTATGAACTAACTTGGTCTCCTGTTTAGGCATGTTGTCTGTTGTACAACTGCCTCTCCTTGATAGAGGCGTGAGGTGAGGTTTTGCCCTGGAAGACACAAGTCTTGCTTTGCTTTTGGTTGAAAGCACCATGCTCTCCCCAGGGCTTCTCCTCACCTTACACTGAGGTTGTTTCAAGGGTCTGTATTTGACTTTATGGGGCTGTTGCATCTGCCTAGATGCCGCAGACTGCACTTGTCTGTCCTTTGTTTTTTCACAGGAGCTAGAAACCCTAAGATTATCATAGACAGGGCCAGCAAACATCTCATAGATGGCTGGTCCTTCATCCCGACTCTGTATTTGCTGAAACATATCTTTGTAGGTGATGAAGTCCACAGCGGATTTAGACCTTGCTGTCCCTGTTACACTGAGTCTCTTCACCTGCCGGGCACTCTTCTGCTCCCTTACTGGTGGTTGAGCTCTGCTGCAGTTTGATTTGTCCGTATTTGCTCTTTTGCTCTGTGGATGATCAATAACCTTCTTTCGTGCTGACGGGGTGTCAGGGCTACGATGAGCACCCTTTCCAGATTTAAGCTTTGATTTTACTTTACTGACTGCAGCCTCTCCATTGATAATTAGCTCAGGGCTTTTCCTGGTTTTATCCTTGACTTGAGTAGAAAGAGAGGAGTACTTCAGATTGTTTTTGGACTTTTTACGAATATTAAGATCTTGATGTAGTAGTAGGTTGAAGGAGTTTGATTTGTTGATTTGATTATTTGATCTTAGTTCACAGTTCATGCTGGTTCTTCTCTCTTTGTTCCTGGCAGGGTTTGAGGCTTTCAACATCATCTTATCTGTATTGGCATCCACAACCGAGAGAGGAAGGTTTACAGCTGCATTAAAGAGCCGAGTTTTCCCTACAGCAGTTCTGGTATTTAACTTTGCATCCTCAGCACTGTGGAGGACTGGGTTATCCACCTGGACTCCTTCACCAGAGGGATCCTTCATGTCTTTTGTCTGTTGTACATGCTGCAGGTCATTTCTGTGATTCCTTTCAGAGCATGCAGTCGTATCGTTTTGGTCATCATTCACATCAAATATAATCACATGGGTAATGTCAGTTCCAGGGTCTGTAGTACTTCCCACGTGGGTTTTCTCTTTAGAATCTGATGTGACAGGCATTTCATAGTTCACAGTATCTTTAACATGGTTCATAGTGTCACTTTGTTTTGCATAGTTACATTTTGTAAATTTTTGATTGTCGATAGGGTTTTTTAAGTAATTCATATTTGTGGCGTTGCATTCACAGTGAGAGTTTACATTGTTTTCAGTGCTGAGAGGATCATCATTGAAAGGCTGTGCATCCAGGTTATGTGCCGATCTGTGGATTGGTGGAATCTGACTGATCCTTGACTGAGGTTTAAAATGCTGACTTGTCTCCCCAACCAAATAAGCCTCAGTAGAATCCACATCCTTCGAATGCTGCAAAACCCTGTCACCAACGAACTTCAGATTTCTGTCTTCTGAGGCTCTTTCCTCAATATCCCTCTCATCATCCTCCAGATCGATGGAACTCCGGCTGCTGGTGCTGCTGCATCCGCTCTCCTCGCTGCCACCCTTAGTAGTAGTTGGGGGGCCAGTTCGTGGGCTGCCCCAGGACAGCCTGTCACGCCTCGGCCGGGTCCTGGAGCAAAGGGGACTCCGGCTGATGGGCTTCAGGGGAACATGGTGCTTTAGCATTGGCAGAGCTGCACTGTTTCTGGGCCTGCTGTTCAGAGGTGCCAACAGCTTGGGTGTTCGGGGATGCAGAGCCGGCAAGAGGCCGTGTGAGAACTATAGAAAATTAGGACATTGCATTAATTCAGTGGATGTGACTGGTACAATAGGACAAATTATTGCAGTGTCAGTATGGCAAGGGAAATGGTTGAAGATGTTTTTTTTGGTCACCTTGTGTTCATTGACGGTATCTTGAGAACCCAGACCTGTAAATTGTTGAAATTAAAACAACAGGCATCATCATCACCAAACTTAAATACTTAAAATACTACTTCATAGTTTTCATTTTACACAATATAAAACTGTAACCTTTGGAATATTCATGACCTGAATTGTAACACCTCCACTGATCCTCTTTTCTTAGGGTAACACACAGTCAAGTAACAGGTGTGATAACTATGATTATTTGTATGGATGCATACGGGTCTGGATGTGTGCCCTGGCCTGCATCATAGCGTTTGAACACAGCAGTGGTTCCATGATGCTGGGGGCTGATTGGCTGAGCTGGCTGGGCTCAGCCACAGACAGCAGGCTGGGGGCGGATGAGCAAGGAGCAACCACACTTCTTGTCCTCTGCCTGTGAGGGACAAGTATCAGAATCAGGGTTTATGAATTTTGTGTGCATGTTACATATGTATGTAGCAGGTCAAAGGTCGAGAAATAGAGATAAGTCAAATTCTTTGCTTCAGTGCAATTCAGTCTGGCAATATTTTTTCGCTGCTCCACTCTCCTTGTACGTGACGGTCACAAGCAGGGTGATGAGTTGGGCATCTGCTGTTGATTCGTCTTTCCTATTTAATGTGGAATATCTAAGTAATGAGTCCGGCTGCTTTGTGTACCTGTGTCTAGGGGATACAGGGACACAGGGGGTCCTGGTACTCAGCAATCCACATGAGGGAACAGGATCTACATGGCCCCAGTGTCTGCTGTTGTGGCTCAGGCTCGGCAGAGACAACCCTCCTCCGCTGAGGAAAACACAGAAGTGTTATGAAATTGATCTTACCATAATGATATATGGAAGGGAAACTTCGGAGAATTACAAATCCCTCTGAGTTTTGTTTCTTTGTGCTGAACTGAACATAATGCAAAAGTCCTCATTTACCTCCTGTCTTTCTCTATTTCTGGAAGCTGTTGCTATGAAATTAGAGAGCAACTCAAAGACCCTTATTCTTCTTTGAGAGCTTGGACTTGTTTCAGTGCTGAGAGCTCCACATTACAGACAATGGGCTGATTCACCAAAGACCCCCCCCACCCCCGTCTCTGTGTTTCTAACCTGTTTGGGTAGAACAGGTTGTCCTCTGGACACAGCAACAGGTGCCTGTGTACAGGTCTGCAGGTGTAACCGGAGAGGACACTCTTCTACTGTTGGTGTAAAAGAGGCTGCTGTGGACTATAGCCCAGGGAGAGTGCACTGTGTATACAAGAGACTGTGTGTTGGGGGGGTGGAGTGTTAACTGCACACGCACACAGTATTTGTTTATGTTTGTGACGTATGAACAGATGTAAAGTGTCAGCACTGTTAATACTATCAGCTCAGTACCATCAGCCTGTTAATTACTGTTCCTTTACAGCTTATATACATCTAAAAAGAGCAGTTTGAGAGTTTGTGTGTGTGACAGAGGAAGATTGCGAGATATTATCCAGCCCACCTGCTCCCTCTCCCTGCGTCCTGGTAGGCCTGTCCGATGTCTCTCAGTGTTTCCATGGTGTTTTGGAAACAGAGGGGGGTCCCCTTATCTGCTGCAGACACACAGATCCGCACAGTTACACCCAGAGATCCTAGGTGCATTGTATTCTCAGTGTTAACAGTTAAAACACTCGTTTGAAGCTCAGTTACATAAGCCGTATTTCTGGCCTGACAGTTTTATAGGCTGCAGCCTCGTTTATGCTAAAAAATGATGTTATTCTAAGGCTTTTCAGGTCCATGTTTCGGGTCATACACATTTTAGTTTTATAAATTTCTAAGCCACACTAGCGGGAGCCTTGATGACCACATGCAAACTTACAACAAAAGCTTTTGCATACATCAGCTGCTGCTCACATAGAATATATTGTATAGAAATACAGTATAAATATACAAATAATCTATAATCATTATAGATAAAACAACATTACCTGTCTCTGAGCCCGTTGGTCACCTCTGCTACCATTTCGAGCTCACGTTTAAAGAGTGAATTAGATAAATCCTGTCCTTCACACCTGGGTAAAACCTCATGGGCACGCCTTTATTAGATCTTTGCTGTCTGTATCCTCTATTTGTCTATTCATCCTTGAGGCACTCTCTTTTAGTGGATGTTTTATCCTCTCTGTGTCTCAGCCATGCTGCTGTGGCTGACGTAAAAAACCAGAAAGCTCAGCTGAGAGGTTGTTTTGTGTCTGAGGCCCCTCCCATCCTGTCACGCCTCCCTCACTGCCTTCTGTTTAGAAGGTGATTAGACCTGAAGAACTAACTAACTACCCTAACCTACCCTAAATATTTGAGATGATTCTGATGATTTGTCACTTTAAAAGGCCAAAGACAGTTAAAAACAAAACTTTAAAGTAGTTAGACATCCAAGACACCCATATCACATTGGTGTGTTGTCCCTTTATCCTCTAGGACAAAGAACACAACATCTACACAACAGCAAAATAAATGTTCATCCAGTTTCATACATTAACTGGTCACCTTAGTCCAGTAAAACCACTAAAACCCCAGGAGTCAGTGGAAGAGTTCTTACCTTGGCTGAGACCTTTATGATGGTCAGATAGAGGTGGACTCCTCGGAGACTCCAGCTCTTCCTGGAAAGAACAAAAGTGAGTAATTTGCTGATTATATATGTTATGTATATTATTTCAGCATTATTTATTTTTCTAAATAAAGTAACAAAAATTAACAATTGATATTTCCAATAGGAAAATTTGAAACTTTTGTTTGTTTTGTTTGTTTTAACTTCTTTCATAAGATTTCAACAAGATGAGAAATTACAAACTGCGAGTAAACGACAGGCCCGTGATTCATTTGATTCAATTGTTGGATTTAATTGATAATGTTAAGGGCTGTAAATGCCGCGGGAGCTTAGTTTTAAACGTATCTCTCTTGGTGGTGGAAGTTATATCATTTTAATAATTTGGTTTTAGTTTATTCTAAGTAAACTATTGGTGCTAAGTTTAATGTTAGTAGTTTTACCACTTGCACGTACATAGTATACATGCACAGTAGTCGGCCAGTGGGTTTCTGGGATGCGTTTGCTATTGCTTTTCCCTGTAAACCACCTGTTCTTCCCTTCGACCATCTACCATCTGCCCTGCTCATGTCCTCCTCCTAACAGAACAACCACAACATGGTAGCATGGCAGCTAAGTGTCAGCTTCACCGAGCACCCCTCCACACACACACACACACACACACACATATAAAAGCACTTATCTAAACAGCCAATTACTGCTTCCACATATTTGTCTTCAGGGTCACAACTCACTGCCAGTCTGCCTGTGTGTTTGTTAACTGTGGCTACTTATGAGCCATGGTCACAGTGTGCACACAGATACACAACACAGAGGCGGTTTGTCAGGTTCTCTGCATGTTTAATGGCACTGTGGTCTGTGAATGTATCATACAGGTTGGTTAAACATTGCAAAAGAAAAGAAAAAAAAAAGAATATTCATATTATTAAAGTGAATATAGTTTATATTTTGAGAAAACAAGGCCAAAGTCAGTGACAGCAAAATACAGAATACATATTGATAATCCTGATATTGAAATACATCCATACATCCATATATTCAATATCCATGACAGACTGTCTGGATTTCACACTAATCTCTGTCAAACGTGAACTGAAAGAGTTTTGTTGACTTAGTTCTTGTAAAATCTGGACAGTTCAATCAGATACCGAACAAGCTCTCTCCCAGAGCTCACAACAAGAAGGACGTTTTTCAGCAAGAGAGTTGTTTGACATTTTTCACTTACCACTGTGTGAGTGTATAGTAGGTGTTGATGGGTGTGTGTCTGCGTGGGGGAGGTTGCTGTCGACCTATTAGAATAAAGGCTCTCGATGTCCACCTCTATGTCAGAGTCTTCAAACTCTGACTCCAAATCCTGGCATGAGTATTTTTCAAGGGCCAGAGGGGACGCAGGAGCAGCATCTGAATGAAAACAGAACAGAAATCTTTTTAAAACTCTCTGGCTCCTACTGACAAAGAAGAAGAAATCAAACGGTGTTCCTCCCTATTGAGACAAACATGAGCAGAGCAGAAAAACTCTGAATCCTGTTTGTGTCCACGTCCCTGCACCTTGTTTACACAAGATGGTGGATTAGAAGAAGTTAGAAAAAAAGTCTGAAAACAGCTTCTTTTTTTTTTTTTTACCTGTTAACTTCTGTTTCTCCCATCTCTATTCACCCATCCTCTCTATGTTAGTTCCACCATCCTTGATACAGACTGATTCACACAATCACTGGAGCCCTTCGCCTGGTTATACATACACACAAACAAGCCTTTCTTAAACTTTCCCACAGAAGTGCAGGCTTTGAGTGAAAACAGGATTATGAATGAACGTGGTATGCTGTTTGTGAGAGAGAAACAAAGAATGTGTGTGTGCTTACACAAAATCGTAAATAGGAGGATTATGAATGGGAGGAGAGTTTTTATTTGGAGGTGCGTATATGCTACATGCATTAAACATGCAGTCATGTAAGCAGCTGATCGATGAACGAGTACTCAAACAACACAAGGAAGTGAGCAACTATTGGTTCAATTCAATTAACAACCTATTTAATGAATTTATTAAGAAAGGTTGCATATGTCTAGCTATTGATTAATGTATGTGTTGTGTGTGTTTCTGTATGTAAGAATCAGATTGTTTTTGTTACCTGTATAGATCTAATCAGATTTGAACAATTATTGACCATGAGAACTTGCAAACTATGATATGATCCTCATCCCTCCATGGCCGATCACATGCACTGTTGGAACTCAGGTCAGAATTTTAAAGCAGCAGTAGTAGAGTTTCTTTGTGTGTGGTCGCACTAGTGAAAAAGCTCTAAACACAAGATTGTCATTTTAGGTAGCGATGTGAAAAAGTGATCTTCTTACAGAGACTTACAGAGACATGGAACAACACCAGCATCCACTTGAGGTTGTGTTTTTGGCACACTTTCCTATAAACGTTGAAATCATTTCTCCAACAAAATCAACAGGTAGAAGTGGGTAAACTTGCTAACAAAAGTCATTTGACCCCTTTTGCACCTGCAGTTGGGTTTGTCTCTCTGTTCAGACCAAGTACACACACAAGTGAAAGGTGCAACATCATCAAATGCAGTTACAGAGCGCATACAGAGACGCAGGGGAGAGAGAGTGAGCTGCTAGCCGCTGTCCAAACTGTTAAAATGGATCTGTCAGAACCTCTGTGTGTGATGCTTTAAACAGTGATTGTGTATTTTTGCAGCTTCATTTTCGGGCTGCAGCTAACTCTGTCCTTTCTAAGCCCAGTGTAGCCCTGGTGTTTCTGGTTTAATGGGACCAGGTGACAGGCCTGCGTCTGTGCTCACGTTACAGCAGGAGAAGGAGCTAAGATTTGCATGTTAACCCAAGTGTTGTATTTAAACAGTGCTGATCAGATTGGAGCTGATAAATATCTATGTCTGCTGCAAAGTCATTTGGCCCAGGTGTTGAATACTAATTCTGGTCTTTTCCATTTTCAACAAAAGCCAAATTTTAGTTGGTCTTATCGGGTTTCGACCTTAAGTCTCCACTCAACTAAATGCTCAACTCTGTTCACCAGTTAGTTGCTAACAGTGCCTGTCTGCCATTTGCTGCTCAGAAGGATGTGTGAAAAGAGTTTTTCAAGCTTTTTCACTGACAGCTGGTGCCCCCTGTGGCTGAGAATAATACTATGAGACTCAACCATGATATTAAAGCTGCAGACCATGGAACCACAACAACCCTAACCCTAACACTAAAACACTTCATAGAGTTGATCATTCTCTGTGGGTTCATCTTTGCACGTGACACCTCACGTTAGACATTAGTCCTTTTATCCATTGTTGATATAAAAGTATTGAATAGTGCAGCTTTAAATGATGAATGATGATGAAACCTGTATGTCCACAGAGTCATGCTAACTGATACATTATCCCTCCGTTTGAGTGTGTGTGTGCAGTTGCATGTGTGTGTGTGTGTGGGTGTGTGCGCGTGTATTACCTGTATGACTTAAAGCCTCAACAATCACATGAATGATGTCCTCCCTCAGAGGGCTGTTGATGTTAGCAGCGTAACGCAGAGCAGAACAGCCACTGTGGTCTCGTAGCCGCAGATCACTGATCAAGAAGTTTAAAGACAGATGTACAGGTAATTTTTTGGATTTACAACACAATTACTACGACTACTACTACCATTACTAAAAAATTTAAAAAAAAAATTACTTGATGCCAAGGCCACCTCAAACCTGGTTAGGGCACTAAGTAGAATTTGAGTATTTTAATTCAAGATGCAAAAAAAAAAAAAAAAAAGAAAAAAAAGAAAAGAAATAGACAGCCAGTAACTGCTGCAGGTGTACCTAAAGAAGGGATTGTTTTTATGTATTTGATTGTCTGTATGTATCCTACATGTTTCCTTACGCCGAGAGTCCTAGCAGCTCCTTGATCACCTCCACAGGCCTGTGGTCCCATGGCAGAGGTGTCGCTATGCTCTGAAACAGGTCAACACCCCTGACAGCGAGCATCACAGCTGTCACACCGTCACTGTTAGGAGCGTTCACGTCCATCCTGCCTGTCTGCGCCTGAATGGTGCACACACATGAATAATACATGGTTGCGTACAAAGTGAGGAAATCACAAACACACACGAGTCATCTTCAACCCCCTGTAGCTTGATAAATAGATGCTGTGGTTTGTGGTCTGTTCAAACTTATAAATCAAAAAGTTAATTATTAGCAACTTAGAGTTTTAGTTTAATATAGTCCTGAAACAGAATTACTCCTGAAGAGTTTTCTCTCTAAAGCATGTGATAATAAGTGTCACACTTTGGGTTACACAAAGTCACACAATAAAATAGGTCAGCCTATTTTTTGACCTGTGTTTGCTACGATTCAGGGATGTGTTTTCATGTCCAACCACCTTGTGAAGTTTAATATTACATGAGATTATTAAATTAATTTTAGAGGTTTGTAAATATTTTGTGTCAAATGAAAAATTATTTTTTTGGTCCAAACACAATGGAAGCATCCTGTTACTATTGACATATGACAACAAACAAATTTTTAAAAAAAGGAAGATTTTCACTGGTAGACAAACTATCCATCCATAAATGGAATGATTGAGCTATGACAAATAAAACTAGAAACAATTGAAGAACACATATTTCTCACAAACATAAACAGAATACCCAGTTGTGGTTTTGTAATAGGAAAACTTTGCTCTTTCCCTCTGTTGTTTGCCCATCTGGGAAATCTTCTAGCACCTGAGTGGGAGTGTACTGTATGTGTGTGTGTTTGTCTGTGTGTGTGTGTGGGAGCTTTACCAGCAGCTGCTGTAAGGAGTGCAAGTCTCCCTGCCAGGAAGCCTGCAGCAGCTGTGCCTGGGGAGGCAGATGAGGCCTCGACATCCACCCCAACACTTTTCCCTGGAGCTCAGGAGGGCTCACATGGAGTGCTGTCTTCTGGCTGCAGTCACACAAGGTGATATCAGCCCCCGTCTCCAGCAGACGTGCCACTACCTTAGAACAGCATCACACAGAAAAACATGAAACGAAACCAAAAGGAAAAGCAGTGGACTGAAAATCACTGTTGCTGTTGATGTTCTGTATCCGTATGATATTATGAGGAGTATCTGAGATATCTTGTGAGTGTGCCAGTTTTTTGCAAATATGACATTCTGCTAAATATCTGCTTTCAGTTTGTGACTTATGTCACTTCACTGGGGCTCGCGGGTGGAGTGTGGTGTGTCTCCTGTGTTCCTACTAAGTCATGGGCTTGTTTTGAACCTGGCTCCCCCAGAGATCGCAGAGGTGTTACGTAAAGAGAAAGATTGGATCTCAGATGCATGTAAACACATGTCATTGTTAGTGAAAGGAAAAATACAATATATCACCCCCCCCCCCCCCACACACACACACACACACACATACACACACACACACACACACACATATTGCCTTCATGTTCACCTTTATGAATTTTCCAGTGAACAATTGAATGATATTAAATCTGCTAAGTAAAAGCTGAACCTTGATTATACAACAATGGACATCCCCATGCTAAACTTTCTCTTCAACACACAAACAAACACAAACACAATGTACCTCAGTCATGCCTTTGCGACAGGCAGTGATAAGAGGAGTGCTTCCTCGCTCCTCCTCCTCCTCCTCCTCAGAGTCACAGTCCTCCAGCTCCCCCCAGCTGTTTGCCTCTTGTCCAAGGCCGACAGCCATAACCTCTTCTTTTCTCTCCTGCTGCTCCCTTTTCAACGTCTCATCAACACCGTGCCACCTCTTCTCTGTCTCATCACTTCTCTCCATAGTTCACAGGTTTCAGGTCAGATCTCTGTGAACTGAAGCTGAGGAAAAGTTCAGAGTCTGAGCAGGAGGTCAGACCAGACTTGTGCTTCTTTTCTGTTATTATGGGAAACAATAAAAGAGAAGAAAAAAACGAATGATTGCAAACGCTGCAGAGATATAGCCGACTGAGCTGAGTGTCTGCAGCAGTCTGGGATGTTATCACTGTGATGTAACTCTCTAATGAGCCAGTGGTCCCTGCGGAGACAGCGCAGGAGGTGTGATAAGAATCACTCACATTATCACTGCTACTGAGTCACTGTACATCATTATGCAAAGAAGCGAGCTTGTCCAACAATGACAGTTTACAGTATGTGCAGGAGCATGTGTGTGTGTGTGCGTGTGTCTGTGTGTTTGCACAAGAGAAATAACTGATGGCTGAACTCCATCTAGTTTAATGTTTGACAACACTAACAGAGCAACAGTCAAGATGGCTGAAGTGTCTAATATAACAACATGTTGAAAGCAATATCATCTATGAATACTTCTGAAAAGTGCACTTCAGAAGACGTAAATGACCCTGCTAGACATTACTGTTGATTCCAGTCCGCATTGGTGATTGTCTAACCCTAAATTGTGATAAAATTTCGAAATGAACTAATGTACTTACTGCGGTGATGCCATCTTAAGGAGTCTTTCTCCTTCCTCACATTCTTTGATCAGCTAAACCCCCCATATGTCTTCTCTGACCTTCTTTGACGAGCGAACCTTTGATCCTTCTCAACAGACTCTCCACTCCAGCGTTTCCTCTCCTCTCTTTGTGTTTTTTTCTGCTGCACGCCTCCTGCCGTACGTTTACACTTGGTTGCCTTGGAGACGGTCAGACAGCCAGACAGACAGACAGACAGGCAGTGGTTTTAAATGCCAGCAGGCTGTTTGTTGCCTGACACATTAAGACACAGTGAGAATATCAATGGTTTGCCAACTAACCCCCCCCCCCCTCCCCAAAAAAAAAACAAAACAAAAAAACAAACCTCCCCCTCATCTCCTCCACCCCACTATCCTGCCCTGAATTTTGTTTGAGGTCTGCATTTCATATTTTCTTCATCCCTTCCACCCTCTGTTCAGCAGAGATAATAAAATCTTCTTTTCCTCCTTCTTGCCTCACTCCAATTCTCCACCATACTCTTTGGTGTTACTTGCATAACATTGTTTTCTATTTTGTCCTGAGTGGAGCGTCAAAGGAGGACGTTGTGCTTGGTCTTTTCTTCTTTTCTTCAGTCTTGCTGCTCCTTAGTGAAGCCACTCAGAGTTGTCCCGCCTGGAACTATTCTTGTGGACAGATACATGTGAGCCTGGAGCTGGAGGATGATCTGACAGGCTGAGTTTTCCATCCAGCCATGTTGAGTTTTCTCTGTTTCTCTGATGTAACATGATGCCGCACACGCGTATCTGACACTGAATGGCAGAAAACAGCAAAGGTTTAGCTTAAAACTACTCCCTACCAACCCACGTGGATGAATCACCATCAGGCCTTTCGACACAAATGAGTGTGTCTTTTCACAGAGTTCAAAGTGAGTTAAAGCCAAACAGAGACGCCTTATAAACTGTACACTTCGACATTCACGACAAACTTCAGTGTTTCCACCTAGATTCACCTTTGCTGCATGCTATGCTTTTATTACGATGGGAAAACCTTTTTTCCCCCATCTTGCCTACATTATGCAAATGGACAAAAATAGTATTTCTCAAGTCACTGTTTCTGGGACCTCTCGAAGATTTCTGCGATGATCCACAGAAACAGCACAGGGTGTTGTGCGTTTTCACTGAGAATACGTGCACAATGCAGATCCAAATATACACTGATGGTTTGCTGCAGTGGAATGTGGCAAAATGATCTTTTGATTGTTTCCCCCCCGTCCTCACACAAAGAAAGCTTCATCTAATTCATTGCAATTCTTCTGTAATCTCTCCATCCATACATAAGAAGGAAAGGAAACTGAAAATATAACATTTTGCGCAAAGTGGTTGGGTCCTTATTCTACTGCACCCATCACCATAATATAAAAGAAATATTGAAAGGGGGGGTTGCAAACGTTTGCGCACTGTAAATCTCCGCATAAACACTAGATGGTGATATCGTACAACTGTGACGCCTCCAATCCCGGAGAGTAAATCCACACTGCACCTGTTTCCGTGAGCGCACTGCAGGTGAGCCCCGCCACAGCAATGCAAACTAAGCTCCTCAGCCTCAGTGTCCTGCAGACTCAGGAAATGCAGTTCCTGTGATCTGGATGTGCTTTATCTCTTATGACAACAACGCAAATATTTGTAAAAGGGCATCAACAACCTGTAAATTTGAGGTTTGTTGTTTTGTCCGCCGGGTATGTGTCCGATCAACCAATGGAAAAGTACCATACAGAGTCGAGGGCCTCCTCCCTCATCCAAATCACCCTCACGCCCCCTCCCCGCGCCGCATTTGTTATGTTTGGGTCAGCCCCGTGTCCCCTCACCTCACCCACAGAAGAGCACTGAACCCTTCCACAGCCTCCGCTCCTCCGGCCCCAGGCTGCTGCCTCCCGTGGCGCACAGCGCAGCGCACTTTCCAACGCCGCACATTTCACCAAGCGCGCTGTGGATTCCTGCAGACCCCCTGACCGCTGCTTGGGAAGACCGCCCCAACTTTAAGCTCAGTATGTCTGGTGCGCGGGTGACAGAGGGTCGGTGACAGGAGGACCCGGGGGAGTCCAGCGCAGCGGGGACCAGGACGAGTCTTGCCCCCGGAGCAGTTTTGCGCGAGGAGACACAACCGAGGCGAATTGAAAGGACGGCCGCACTGCATGGATCAGTTCCCCAGCTCTCACTCATAGTTTTAACTGTCACTCTAGTAAGTTGCTCTCCCATCTTCACACATCCCCCAAACTTCAGTCAGCGGATCATTTTGAGAGCGACAGGATGGGATCGCTGACCGGAGCAGCTCTGCACAAACACACGCTGCTGTGGTTCATTGTCGGTGAGTCTCACACACTGTGACTGCATTGATATGTGGAGCAAAGACGTTAACATGGAGTTGCTTCTGTCACTGTCACTGCTGTTTGTTTTAGGCGAAAATAGATGCCGTCTGCAAAATCAGCCGGACATGGTCTTGGGAGCTAAGGTGTTGAATTACTCTGCTCCAAGTCCAGAGCCATTGAAAGGAAAACCCTTACAATATATGTATTTTTTTATTGCCCTACAGGCGTGAATGACAAGTCTATTCTGTCAAGATGTGCCCTGTGGAGCCAGGGTTTTCAGCAATTGGATTAAAATGTATTTTCATCATTGTATTTGTTAAGTGGCCCATAAAATACTTCACTCGCACTTGTCCTTATAATATCACTGAACTAACCTGTGGATTTGTTTTGATATGACATTAGATGAATTATAATTATCATAATATTTAGTGGTCGTGGTTGTGAGGGAAAACTGTGAGGGAGAAGCAACTGGTTGGTGCACTTGCTTTTAAACCCATATGGAGGAATCTTAGAGTGGTTTATCTTTCATCATTGCAACCAGGACAGGAATATGTACAGTTGTTTATTATGTGGATAAATGGTTTGGAGCAGCCTACACAGCAGCTAAATTTTACTTATACAGTATATGTGTGACACACCTTTTGTTTCTATCATTGTCTCTTAAATTATTAGTATTTATCAGATTTCCAGTTATTATTCCTTATTTCTTATTATTATTCCTCATTTTTGGAATTCTATTAGATTATATAATAATATATTAATTATATTATATTTGGAAATGTAAAGCTATATCATAGAATTTGTAACAGAGTGAATTTCATCAATCTGCCAAAATCCATGAAATGAGACTACACTCATGCATCAATAATGTAGCAAGTCAACTCTTTTCTCTTTTTTTTTCTTTTTTTTTTAATGATTTTTGGTTTTATACAGATCAGCAAATCTGCTTAAAGCAATCTGTTCAACCTGTGTTAACATGCTGACTTAGCAAAAAGAATAAACCCAGACTGGATGTAACCCTCCTCTCTTACACATTTTCATGGCTACACCAAAAATACGCTTGATTTAAAAAATAATAATAATAATGCAATAGAAATAAATATCCGCTCAAAAACACAAAATTCATCTTGACGTTTCATTTTCTTCTTTGCGGGGAGGATGAAAACAAGAAGATTTGGTATGAAGATAACATAACAGAGCCTCCAGTTACTGCTGGGAAAACGCTTGTTCAGCTCCTAGTTAACCAGATCCAGCTGTATTCAGGGTGTTGTAGCAAATCAGCCTAATAGGTGGGTGTAGGCTGCTCAAAAGACTTAGATTCAGGAATTTGGTATGTAGTTTTTAAAAAATCATGCAATATAAAATTTGCACTTATGCTCATCATGAAGCCATTTCAGTCAGTCAGTTTATTAGCTTACGAAATATAATCAAGCAAACAAAAACGACAACAAAAAAAAAGATTTTAAAAAGAAAAAAAAAATTAGACAGTGTTTGTCTGTTGCATTTGTCAGCCAGGGCCTTTGGCTGGAATAATGTGCACCTTTGTCATATGTCTATGGCAGTAGTCCTCCATCTTTTCCAGCTCATGGCCCACTTGAAAATCTCAAAGATGTTGGCAGCTCACATTAAACCCATTAACAATACAAAGCATCTTTTTTCAGAAAATGATAATGATGGAACATTTTTTCCTTTTTCTTGACAGTGGAGAGATCACTTGTTGATTCACCATCTGACTCTTGACTCTCTTTTAATTTCTCCTGTTGCTACCCATTTTGATACTCCAGTTTTCTGGTTTTCAATCTGTTAGTGTGCAATCAGACTGACATAGCAAACAAGTGGCCTATACAATGTGGTTCATCAGCAAATCATAAATATGAGAAAACATTTCCACTGGTTTATGACATAAAATGTCCAAAAAAGTGTAGTTACAATCTCAATATAAGAAAAAAAAAACAAGGGTATAAATGTTAATTGGCTTGTTGGCTTGAGTCCAGTTTATTGTTCTTTAAAAAGCAGTCAGTTGAAAAACTAGCAAGCAATAGCTTCAAAACGACAACCTGCTTCAAAGCCCTGAATCCCAAAGGTCCAGAGACTTTAAGTCCATGTGCCTGAATTTAATGTGTTTAGAAGTTCAACTGAAAGATTTGGTGAACTGCTCCATATCTGCCAGCTGTATATCATTCACTCTTATCAAAACTCAGTCAACTTCACCTTTTCGTGATTCTAAATAATACACATTTCTAAACTCCAGACTCAGAGAGTTTAAACAGATGATGTCTGGTGGAGAGTGTCATTTTGTAGTTTGGCCAATTTACAACATTAACACTTATTAGTTACAGCTGGAGCTGGAGTAGAAAACACTCATCCAACATTTTGCAAAAGATATCCAAATAAGTTTTTTTTTTTTTTTTTTTATCACTTAGTTTCTGTAAATTCATCTCTCTCGCTTTTAGCTGTGACTGAGAGTAACGTTGTCAGCTCAGCCTTGAAGCACCCGATGTTCCTTCCTCCTCTTGCAAGTAGGAGACTGTTGAGCTATTAACCTGAAGTATGGGCTTCATTTGCTCAGCTGGACATAAGAGCTTGACTATGACCCCCAAACCAGGAGAGTCCAAGAATGTGCACATGTACAAGCATGGACAGAAAACACCTATACACGCATGGGCCTTTTCATCAGGATGGGAGACAATTATTTTAGTGTTTTGCACACCCACACCTTTCATTTTTGTTGTTGGGTTATGGTAATTGTTTATATTTTAATATTGTGTTAGATGATAAGGAGTAGGATAGAACATGATAAATACAATTATTATTTCAATTTTTGGTGAACAATTGGACAATTTTGTCGTAAATTTTCATTCCATAGATATTTCACAGAACTCACAGACATTGTCAAATTGATGATGTTTTCTGAATTTGCCCATGTTTTGTCTATTTGCATGTGTTTTCTTAAGTTGTAGTGCAGTGTACTCTCAGGGTCACATGTACTGCTAAAAATAAACACAAACTTAATAATTGAAATACTTATTGGAAATAGACTGAACTGCAGTATGCACACAGTGATTCTCTCTGACAAAGGTGTTCAGGCATGCTTCCTCTAGTCTTTGCCTTTTGGCTCCATGTAGGTGTTGTATATTTACAGAAAGATAAAGTTGTGACTCATCACAGCAGCACCAGGTTGCCTCATTACTGTTACACCACATCCCCATCTAGAACAGCAATTTTGAAAGTTTTGCACTGAAAAATTCAAAAGAAATTTACTTCCCAAGATCCCTTAATAATTATTCCCATTCATGGAGTTCGTTTATCCACCCTACGAAACACTGTAGTGTTCTCTGGTATTTTTTTTTTTTGCCAATGAGTAGCAAATGTATGAAGGGGAAAGAAGTCTCGTCTCACTTTTTCCTATAGATGTAAAGGGATTGGCACAGAGACACTTTAATCCTCTTTCCCTGACATGATCGTCTTTCATTTGACGGCTTAGGATCCATTTGAATTCATGTGAAATATTTCATGCACATAACTCACTAGACAGTAGTGAAATGACAAAAGGGAAACACTTTGAGGAATGGCTCAGGGGACACCAGAAGACAACATCTGGCAACTCTGACGTTTTGACCGGAATGACTGAATATCCTGTAAGCAATCAAAATATTTGAAAGAGTGTATTAGAACTATATAATGTGAGGCTCAGAGTGGGTTATGAGACAATGTCTGCTTGGTCCCTACATACCACAAGTGGGTGGGCTCTTAGTTTGTTGTAATGAGTCTGGGTCTTGGGGAATCAATTCACCTCCCAGAATGACCAAAAAAGTTATTAAAGAAAATGAACTTTGATCAGGTGGCCTCATTCACAATCAACAAGGCATCCCTGCTGATTTAAGGGATAGTTTCAGAGTCTTTCAAGTCCGGCTTAATAAAATACTCACTTGCCTTATGTACATTAGCTGCTGTAATATTACTTGTGTCCATACTAATCATGAACCCCTTAGCTGAGGCTAATAGGCAGGTGAGGTGTGAGTTAACCTGATTGAGTGTTGTCTCTGAAGAGTCTCAGACTTCTGTGTCATGATATTTCTAAGTGCTATATGAAGGCAGCTGGACTTGCCTCTGGGGGTCTCAGGCATCTATCGTTAACACCTTGAGAGATGTTGAGGTCACGTGGGTCATCACGGTCACATGATTCATTGTTTGAATGGCTCTTAACCTGTCGAGGGCAGGTCTCAGGACTGCACAGTGAGTGGCTGATAAGTGGTGTTATAGACCACCTCCCAGATTTAGTGATCACTGTTCCAGCGAGGGCATAATGAAAGATTCAGTGATTATAGATTAGAATATGTTTTTGAGTGTGAGGTGTTTTGGCCTACAAATTACTGGACGTTTTTAAAGCTTTCTTCGCAAAAGTCACATCTGAAAATCAAATGGGTCCTTGTTTTTCAGCATGCAGATGAGACAGATGTAGAAAGAGAATCACAGAGAAGCAAAGTTGTAAAAATCGCAATAATGGTATCTATCTTTTAACTTAAGTGTTTGCTTTTCCAGTTGTCTTCTCAGCGTTGAAAAGTTTCAGACAGGCAGGAGAGAAGATACAGACCTCTTGATGATGAACGACTACACATTTCTTTAAAAGATAAGGGTTAGTTGCATCAGTGCGGAAATATCCGACTGTTTATCAAACACTTATTTTTCAGTGAGTGAGATGTTGTGGTTGCTTGGCTGACATTCTGTGACACCAGAAGGCATGTTTTTTTTTTTTTTTTTTTTTTTAAGGCAACAATGTGAATGAGAGTGAGAGGAGAGCAGCAGGGAGGCAGAGAGAGAGAGAGCTGTAAATCCGACCACCCCCCACTGCTACCGTTACATTTCAGGAGACTGATGTTGCCACCAGAGAGAGTAACAATAACTTCTGTCAGGTTTTTGCCCCAGTCCTCAGTTAGGCTCTCGTCACTGTAGAGAACATAGATGCCTGGACTTTCTAAAAGTCCTCAACTCCTGTTGTTCTGCTTGGACAGAAGAGCACATATTTCTGGTGTGAAGGACTCAAGAGGACGTTTTTAAGAATCCCTATAAATCAGGGGAGAAAGGGAGGACAATGAGAGCTGGGGTCCAGTTAACAAGACAGAGAGAGATAAACGAGGTAGGTGGGGCTGGATAGTGTAAGTTTTAATAGCGCTGATATATATCTGTGCCTGTTTTCTATGGTGTGTGTGTGCATCCTGTGTGCCAGGCCCGCCCACCGGACTTTGGCTAATTAGATAGATGGTTAATGAGGGATGAAAGGATGAAAAGAAAGCTAACAGAAGTAGTCATGCCCTCTTTCAATGGAGCTGTATTTCAATGTATAATATCAGATAACTTCCCTCTTACACTTCCTCTCCCCAGTGACACCCCCTACCCACCCACCCCTTTCCCACTGAGGGTTCCTCATCGGGGACGTAAACACAAATATGCAGCTAGTGACAAAATAACAACACTGTTTCTTGTTTAAGTGAGATGTTTTTCGCGAGCCAAGACCACGAAAGACAGGAAATTCAAATCACGACCCAGGGTCTTACTCAACACCGCTGTGAGAGTCTCCAGTATTCAGCCTGTAGTGCAGTTCGCTGCAGCAGAAGGACTTTACTGCACTCTGATCAATATGTGCTCACATATGGAAGAATTATTTCTAACTTTGCTTTAAAGACCCCATTTCTTATACTTTTGAGAGGATTAGTGAGCCCAACCCTAACCCAGACGTAATTGGTCAACAATTGAAACTGTCTTGTCTGTCTACAGTTGTGAGCAGAGAGGAATGTACGGTGCGCTTAGAGTGTCTAGCACCACCCGTGCGAACGCAGACTGCGAGCAACTCATCCTAATTAGATGTAAATCAGCGGTAATGCTGAGGGACATCGGCCATCACTCTTGTCACAGTTGCTTGCTAAATGAACAAGCCACCCATTGTATGCGTATGAGTCTGTTTTGTTTTCATGTGCTTCTGTGTGTTCACAATCCACTTCTCTGAATTTCTGTAACCCACTCACCGAGCAGACTGTTGATCTTGAATGATTTTGCATAAACCTGGAACACTTCCAGTGATTAAATTTTAAATATATACATATATATATATATTTAAT